>JAPESX010000299.1:0-20913 GCA_029590615.1 Nemania bipapillata | reverse complement strand
GATCGAATGCCGAATATGTATTTATAGAGAGAGCATAGGGGATTCTTCACTCTATTATTCGGACAGTCAATCTCTGCACTATAGCCTTCACTGTAGGCAAACTCATCGACTTTGTATAAGTAAGTCGGTGACTTGGTGGTCATCATGCCACCTAAAGCAAAAGTGTATGCATACCTGTCCTTACAAGTATGTCCTAAAGAGAGACCTTCGAGAGTGTCGTCGCCTCATTATCGATTAAAACAAGTGTCCTCATGGAACGCTTACGACACTTGAAACAAGCCCTAGCCAGACTCATTGGCTCACTTATGTATACCAACAAACAGATATGTGTAAGTAGGTACAGAATAGTTAGTTGATTATATGTACTGGTAGTTGCCAGTTAGATACTTGCCATTCAATCATTTCAAAAACAACGTGTGATTTATTAATTATATGAGAGCATGTGACTAAGACTGAGGCTGTGATATATGTCAAGTATCGCTCCTGTAATCTCACGATAACCTGACAAGACGTCTGGGTGTGTTGGAAAGCTCCACGTTCAGTGGGTCGGGTGCCCCATTGGCTCGCCCCGTGATCCGCTACTAGGAACCCTGACATACTAACATAGAGTTGGTCATATGCATATGTACCTTTGTGTGGTACTTCTTAGCCCCTGTACCTAACCCATGCTAGGTGCCTACCCCTCTATTAAGTACACCTGTAAGTACCTATCTCTTGGGAGATACATGTAGGTATGTTGGTCTCCTTTTGCTAGATCGGAGGGGTAGATACCTTATGGACCTACCTAGGGTATTTACTGTCTAGTACCTGAGGTGTCTAAAACTACATACCTACATACATAGCAGGTAGCAATTGACAAGAATTGCTTGTCTTCTCTACATATTACATACATATCGTGTGTTCCGTACTTGACACCTCATCGTTTTTGATACCTATTCGCGCGTTTTCTTTTTGCACTCTCTCCTTCTCACCTCAATCTTAGTCTAGATCGTTGCCGACTGCTCTCGTATACTTAATAACCTCGTCTCCCCCCCTCCTTTTTGCCAAATCGAAAACATCAAACAGGCACAAGACAAGCACAAGGGCAAGGACAAGCAATAGCTACTACTAGTACTATTGCATTCCGTACCAGCTTTTCATCTCCTCGAACCCCCTCGATTTACGATTTACGATATACATAAGTAGAGCAATGGCCTCGACAACCGCCTACTCTCCCTTGGAGGAGCGTCCGATCAAGAACACGATCGTGCTATTTGATGTGGACGGAACGCTCTCGCCGGCCCGCAAGAGCGCGAGCCCCGAGATGCTCGCAGCACTGGCAGCTCTGCGACAAAAGGTCGCGATCGGCTACGTAGGCGGGTCGGACTTCTCGAAGCAGCAGGAGCAGCTGGGCTCGGCCGACCGCGCGGTCACGAGCATGTTCGACTTCAGCTTCAGCGAGAACGGGCTGCGGGCGTGGAAGCTGGGCGCGGAGCTGCAGAGCACGCAGTTCATCGAGAGCGTGGGCGAGGACCAGTACAAGGTGCTCGTCAAGTTCATCCTGCGCTACATCTCCGAACTCGACATCCCGGTCATGCGCGGCACCTTTGTCGAGTTCCGCCGCGGCATGATCAACGTGTCGCCCATCGGCCGTAACGCGAGCGCCGACGAGCGGTCTGCTTTTGAGCAGTACGACCTGAAGCACCGTATCCGCGCTACCTTCATCGAGAAGCTGAAGGAGCGCTTCCCCGACCTCGGACTGACGNTGCGTATTCCCCCCCNTTTTTCCCACCCTTGATTTGAAGACCGAAGGAAAGAAAAAAAAAAAGACAGAAACAAAGAATGAAAAGGGAAGCAAGGGGATAAGGAAGAAAATAAAATAAAAGAGAAGAGAAGACAAGAGAACTAACACCTTCCCTTCTACAAATCTAGCTACTCCATCGGCGGCCAGATCTCCTTCGACATCTTCCCCACCGGCTGGGACAAGACCTACTGCCTGCGACACCTCGAGGACGAGGCGAAGAAGCCCGGCGGCATCCAGTTCACCACCATCCACTTCTTCGGCGACAAGACCTTCGAGGGTGGTAACGACTATGAGATCTACACTGACCCGCGCGTCACCGGCCATTCGGTCAAGAACCCCGACGATACCCTGCGTATTCTCAAAGAACTATTTGATGTTTAAGTTAGGACCGGACAGGATAGGACCCATCTAGAATGGAATAGGGCGAGGTTTTTCTCGACTTGAGACGTAACATGGTAAAATTTCGACACCCCAAAAAAAATAGGTTCTCAAGACTTAGTCACTCCGTAGAGGGGTGTTGGAAAGGACTGGGGCAAGAAGGAAGGTACAGAAGAGGATCATCTAGAGTCTTAGAAAAGATAAAAAAANCGGAAATCGGAACACCCATGAATGTGTTGGTGGCTACCATCTATCTATATACATATATATACCGATGTAGAGCTTGCTGTTACCGTCTGGTATGGGCATAGGAGAAGAAAAACGCCAATAGACGAGCATTCGGATACCAACATTGATCATGAGGTTACATCGTGATCGAAACAATTCATTTCCATGTCTAGCACCATGGGAACGATTAGGTACATAAATGGTAGGAGGGACAAAGGCAGAACGAGAAGGAGAGCAACATGAGAAACATTGGGTCAGCCACCACTACGACGTGGGCTTTGGGTCAACGGTCGCTGCTACATAGTCGTTCATATATTAGTTCATATTTATTCAATCAAATTACCATCCTGCACCACTCGCCTGCGCCAGCCAGCATTTCGCTGGTAAGTCGCAAAAATGGACACCCCTATCGGCCACAACTGCGTCCTCCTCCATCTCGCCCTGCCATCCACCTCCAGTCTTGCCCTCCCCATCAGCCTTCGCCCCGCCCGCTACAACATCATGCAGGTACGTAAAGTAGATAGAAAAATATACTAGATTGCCACGCTGGTTCACTATCCTCATCGCGTCATTATTTACCTCTCCTCAGTCCCGCTTTTCATCATATGTCTTAAGCTTATGTACGTCCAGCATTCTGTAAGCTAGCAAGCAGTAGCAGGTATTAGACGGGTTTCTGCTTCCTGCGTCTCTGTTGTCCACGCAACTCAACCCAGCCTACATCGAGTAATTTCACACACATCACCTGCCATACTCGAGGTGCGGTACGATGACGGGTCCGTATTTGGTGGGTGCCGTGAAGGCGCCATCGCCTTGGACGACGAAGTCGACGGCCAAGCTCAGCTTGCTCAGGCCGTTGTTGCCGAGGGTGGCGGCGGCGGCGTACTGCGTGCCGGGGATGGCCTCGGGGTCGTAGGCGACAACCGCCACGTAGTTGCGGCGGCCCATGAGCTTCTTGAGCTCGCGCGGGCTGCCGCTGGCGTCCGTGTGGAAGATCTCCATCATGTCCTCCTTGGTGTCTGTCAGTACTGTGTCCCCGGCCGACCGCTGCCCGTTGGGCGGCACGTAGTACGTCTTGTTGCTATGCAGCATCTTGAGGATATAATGCGCCGCCGGTGCCGCTACGATCGGCGACGTGATGATCTGGTACATGGTCTTGTGGTCGCTCGGGTGCGACGGGTCGTGTACCAAACCTGCACCTGCGGCGTTGACATCTACGCCGTCTTAGTCTGCTGATCACGTCGAGTTCGATGCGGGTTGAGCAAAAGGGACGGTTGTGGGATGGGGAAGGGCAGAAGAAAGAATAGGGGGCCAAAGACAACTATAGGAAACTCACCTCCTGACAAGAAAGTCATGCGGATGCCCTTCTGATGAGCGATCCCTTGCAACGTCCGGATTAGGTACGTGCGCTCGAGGTCCTTCGTATCGTGCGTCCACATGTCCTTCAGGATCTCACCAATATCGAGATCGCCGAACTGGTTGACAACGTTACCCATAAGACCCGACTTTCCCACTGCCTTCTTCACCTGGTTAAACCCTGACGCCACGACCTCTTTACCGCCCACAATCCCGGCCACGGAGCTTGTGACCTTGCCCAGCACGTTGTATCCCGCGTTCACGGCCTTCTTGCCCGTCGCAAAGGTGTTGGCCAGGCTCTCCATCGTGTCTAGCCGCGGGTAGATGAGGGGCACCGAGACCATCCAGATACAGTGCTGCACGCTCGGGGGGAGCATGGCGACCTTGGGGAACAGTCCTTGGTAAGTAGGCCCGGCGAGTACGCGATTCTGTGTCCGCTCGGAGCGTACGTCGACGCCCACAACTACCACGGCTGGGCCGAGGAATTTCACAAAATGCCAGCCCTGCCCCGTGATGGTGAACAGGTCTAGATCGTGACTGACGTTGCGGAGTATCTCCAGTGTGGTGTGGTGTTGGAAGAGCAGATACATATCCACCGCTATCCGGCCGATATTCTTGACCACCTGGGAATTCTGCATGTAGTCTGGGTACGACCCGTAACCGTCGAAGCTGCGAATTCGTTAATTCAGGATTTCCCATAGGATTCACGCGTCATTGGCCAAACTCACATATCGTGATCGTCAATCTGGCAGATATGAGGAATCTGGGCAAATGCCTCACGTAAAAAGGGCTGATCAAAGTGGCTTGTATAGAAATGGAAATAGGCGTGCGTAACATCCTCCTCGTGGCGTGCCGTCCACGAAGCATTTTTTCGATTCTCCTTACCGGGCGTTGCCAGCCATTGCTTGAGAAGTGGTACTTCTTTCCACAACCTGTCTCCGTATATCTGGTCGCCCAGGCCGAGTTGTACATGAAACCCGCCGCACTCTACATTCTTCTGCAGAACATCTTTCCACATAAACCCGAGGCCGCCCAGCTTACTACGCTCGTTCTGTGACGTGCTTGCGGCGAAATCATTACCAGAATGGGCCACGAAGCGCCAGCCGGTCTCTGCCCGTCCTGCTACGACAAACTCGTAACGAGTGCATCCTAGATGAGACGTCACGGCATACGTCCACCTCTCGGTCGCATCCGCCATCTGGAGGTCGACATCGTATTTGTAGAACTGCCACCTTTGGTGCGTGTATATAGAACGAGGCATGAGCTGACGAGGATTAGGCGACAAGTCCATGCTCTGATGGATATGGATAGTAGGCGGCTGGGGTGCGTCCGTGACAATCATAATGCTACCTAGCCACACGCCCTTCTCTACGTCCATGTTAACATAGCGTAAATAGGGACCGAAATACACGCCGTTGGTAGGGTGGACTTTGTACATGTCCACACCAGCTCCGGGCGGCGGGCCCGTAAACCCCGCAGCTGTTGGTGTCGCCGTCGCCACACTCATGATGCTCTCTGCATACCCGGGCGTTTGCGGAGGGAACATTGGTGAAGCCATGGCACTCTGCTTGCCAAACATAGGCGAGGCCAGGGGGTTGCCATATGTCGAGGCGGTCGGGGATAGGGGGGCTACTTCGTGGTGAATGGGGTTTGGACCTTTCGGGAACTCCCATTGCGTAGCCTGTGTCGCGAGGTGGATATAATAGTACTGGCCCGAGTTCTGATCAAGATGGGCAATCCAGCGAGCCAGCGGCCGACCAGCCAATTGCCCGACCACCTGTCTCACCGCCCGGACCGCCCGAATCCCGAGTCAGTTAGTCAGCCAACTAGTCGCCTCTGCGAATGTCGATGGCATGCGATAGACGGTAGTCATTGTGTCGACGGTGCACTTGCGAGGGTCATTCCCCGCACACCGCGCGAGCACATCCGTATCTTTTGCGTCTCATTCTACCTTGTCATAGGTACCGTGCCATAGGTATCGTGCCTCTTCAGTGAGCCGAACCAGCCTGCTTTTCCGTGCACGCGACCACCGCGCTCTCTCCTCCCCACTAGTCGGTATATCTGTTCGCACTCCGCCGACCAACCTCGACCAAGTCCGGCCATCTTTCAATCGCTTTAAGAAAGGGCCTCTGACCCGCGAATTTCAGAGGCCCCAAATCATTTCGTAGGGGCATGTCTCAAGGCGAAGCAGCCCAGAGCCATCCCCAAGGACCCTCGTCTTCTGGCACGACGGAATATGGGGGCCTCACCCATCGCACCACCCCCTCGACAGTCACGTACACCAGCTCCTCGGGAAGCCCTCACACGCACGAGAGCTCGCGCTCCTTTACCTCACCTGCGGTGACAATTATGGAAGGCCCTGCGAGCCAGGGCCTAACGCTGCTGCAGAGATGGGCCAACGGTGCCTCAGACTCGCAGTTCCACGCCTTGGCTGGTGCTGTTGGCGGGTTCACCTCTGGCGTTGTCACCTGTCCTCTCGATGTCATAAAGACCAAGTTACAGGCACAGGGTGGTTTCCTGCCTGTGTCCAAGGGTAGGCATGTCGGCCATCACAAGGTGTACTCGGGACTGGTTGGTACGGGAGGCGCTATATGGAGAGAGGAAGGTATCCGAGGCCTATATCGTGGTCTGGGGCCCATTGTCCTAGGTTATTTACCCACCTGGGCAGTTTGGTTTACCGTTTATAATAAAAGCAAAAAGTACATGGGGGATCATCATGGTAAGTTAGACACCCGTCAGGTCCATCATTTGATCTCTTCTGTTAATCACCTTCTATCGGACAGTGCGTAATCAATTTGCCATCAACTTCTGGTCATCCATTATCGCTGGAGCCAGCAGTACGGTAGTAACAAATCCCATCTGGGTGATCAAGACCCGTCTCATGTCACAATCCTCTAGCGGTTATAATAGAGAAATGTCGGTGTTTCCGAGATCAGGTAACACCCCGACTTCGAGACCAACCATCAACTCTCCCTGGCACTATCATTCGACAATCGACGCTGCCCGCAAAATGTACTCGTCCGAAGGCATATTATCTTTCTATTCGGGGTTGACACCTGCATTACTGGGTCTCACACACGTAGCCGTACAATTCCCTGCTTACGAATTCCTAAGAAAGAAGTTTACAGGCCATGGTATGGGAGAGATGACGGATTCCACGGAGCAAAGTCATTGGTTCGGTGTGTTATCCGCTTCCATATTATCGAAGATCATGGCGAGCTCGGCTACGTACCCTCACGAGGTAATCCGGACACGGCTACAAACACAACGACGTCCAACGCCTGGGGTGGAATATCTACAGGGGCTAGGTATTTCAGAGACTACATCTGGAAACCAGTCTCAATCGACTAAGAGAGTAAACAATAATGGTCCCCAGCCCAAATATAGAGGTGTGGTCATGACTTTTCGCACAATATTACTGGAAGAAGGTTGGAGAGCCTTCTACGCGGGTATGGGTGTGAACATGATGAGAGCGGTACCCGCAGCAACAGTCACCATGATGACATACGAATATGTAATGAAGACCCTCCTTCACGCACAAGCCGAGGGAAAGCGAAAAAGATCAGAAGGGGTTGACGCGCACACAATGGCCGAACCCTGAACAGGGAAGGAGAAGGCACCAAACCCGATTGTATAGGGAACGCACATTGTATCCAGAATCCCTGTTGTAAATAACGTCCCATCTGGGGAGGGGATACTGTTCACCTGTTAAGAGTAGGCATATCACAGTCTGGCCGGGTCGGCTGAAACACGGGACCCCTCGGAGGCTTAGGGTGGCCAGGTCGCCGGGGTCCCTAACTGATACCCATTCCTCGTAGGTATAGACGCATGTACAAGAGCGAACACAAGAACACAAAGCTAAAATAAAATTAAACATTTTAAGTCTCCTCATTCATGAGTACTCTGAAGGCCCATAGTGTTCCTGGTTTTCATAGATAGGTAAGTAATAGAGTAGAACGAGGACTTCATCACTTCTTTTGAGTGCACAGTCTATACTAGTGAGTATAGTAACTAATATAGGGCGAACTCATATATAAAGGACTCATTGTTCCCATGCCGAGTTCAGACAACGCATTTCCCCTTGTCTCTACTACCTAAGCGAAGGAAGGGAATATTGATTGATTAATTAACTGATAGATTCTATTTAACGTTGGCACCAGTTTTTAGTTCTTCTTTCCTTACAGGTAGATTTCCATACCAATGCTAAAAACCAACCATAGACATTACAAAACCTAGGATAATTATTAGCTGAATTAATACCTATTCTAAGTTTAATACATTTTGGACGTTCTCTTAAACTCCCACTCCGGGTCCTCAATTTCTGAACGGCCTCCATTTGCGATTATTCTGAACTGCTGGTTCCAGAATTCGGGGTGTATATATTCATCTTCACCCTCATCGTCAGTATCACTTTCTCCTGAGTCCTTATTTGAAGCGTCGTCGTCAGTTGCTTCATCTTTCGGTAGTACCCCGATAGACAACAATCCAAGCTTTTCTTGCGCTGTCCATACCATATTTTTCTCTTCTAATTCGATCCGGTCCATCTGCTCCATCCATGGGCCAACAACAAAGTCTTTGAGAGATAGGGGGTTATCGTTGTATTGACCCATGAAACTCGTAACAAGTTCATTGAGTTGGTAGACCCGGCTTTTGTCTTCTTCCCTTAACTCATTAAAGTCGCTTCCGTATTCTTGGGGTAGACTGTGACTTCCCCCAATCGAGGCACAGCAGGTATGCCGAATCTTCAAACGATAAAAGGTGAGGCATCGTATGACAGATTCTACCAATTCTGAAGAGGCTTCGTAATTCTTAGCAAAGTCGTTAATACCTGTCATCGCGTCTCCTAAAGCATTTGGCTCTGTTTTTAGGATATGTTCCCTCCGTAGAAGCATTTGGTTACAGGCGATTGCCAATGGGGAACATCCTTCAGGGTTTGCTAAGCACGCACACTATAATGCTATTTGTTAGTGATCCACTGCCTTATAAGCAATACATATGTAGTTTAGAACAATTCATGGCTCCGAGAATATGCATTTCACAAACCGCAGCTTCAGCTATTGTAGATTGATTACTAGAGCCGGAAGGAAATGGAAACGGAATTCACTCACCAAGCATCCATCACGGTAGGAGGTAGACTTCGTAAAAGGCAAAAATCCCGGGTCTCTATTCAGAATTGGGGCCCAGGAATACAGACGCCCCGGAAGGTTACGAGGCATCTGAATCCGGAAGATCCAATGTATAATGGAGTAATTGGGCGGGTTGGCTGTGTCGGGGTTTATAATTTGAGATTTGGGCCACATCAGTTTCCGAGTAAAATCTGCGCCATGCGCAACAAGCCATAGACAGTAATCATTGGGGTCCCACGCGGTCTTGTCCATAACTACCGTGGATAATGGTGTGGCTCCACCGGATATCTTATCTATATCTCGGAAGCCTAATTCAAGCGCCACCTGAGCAGGTTCAGGTCGACGGATTACATGATAGATTGAGCGAACATCATGAACAGAAGAACCGAGCCGATAATCATCTCGTTGCAACCCGAATCTTTCATATGGGTCCTGCCCGATTGCTTGGAGCTTACTTACTATGCTAGAGGCCTCGTAGTCAAGAACGTTTGGCGGATCGACTGTTGACTGGTCTTCTAGACTCATCGATGATGATAAAATCCGTAGCTCCTGACGGTATATTTTCAAGTGTCGTAATACCAAAGAATAAGTTCCCATAGGAACATTTTCAGCACCCCCGAGAAGATATCGAAGGTTCTCACTGGTAAGTGGATAAATATGCTTCAACAAGACCTCCATGGGCTCCGAGAAGTACCAGTCCTTAGACGTCCTATGAGATATAGATTTACACCGCAGAGAGATACTGGAAACTACTAAGTAGAAAAGTGATTTGAACTCCTGGCGATCGAAGAAATCTGGTACTACTTCTAAGATATAGTCCAAGCCCGCTGGCCACCTAACGGCAAGTTCAGCCCATGATTTAGTCCGCTCGGATCGACCCGGACTGGCCCAAGGCCTTGGATTAGTGGCTAAAATCCGCGATAAGCTGTCTAGGTCCCGGCGCAGTAGTACAGCGCACAAGGGGTCAAGTTCAATTGCTTCAGAAAGTTCACTTGACTGGCTTATAATGTCTCCCGAAATCAGGAAATCGAAAGATTTGGCGGGCCACTGATGTTGACATCCAGGGGCTTTTCGTAATAACAGAACCGCTAAACGGTTGGCGTGCTTGCTATCTTCCTTAAGAGATCGAAATGTTCTAGTTAGAAGCCAATGTGTCGTTGATGTGACGCCCAAACTGAGTAGTTCAGATAGCACGTAGTGGATAGTATCGTCTTCCCAATTAGGGTTAAGATATAGACACTTGAAGGATTTAGTTACCCACTCTTATGCTCTAGTAGGGTTGAGGGTGTGCTTACCCTTATGATGTAATGGTCGAATAAGGAATAACTGCGAAGACAAATATCCTGTGGCGACGCATTTCCATTGTTGTAAACCATTTTGATCCAGGAGATGTAATCGGTGGCAATTTTTTGAGCACATAACTGGAAGGGGGATCTTTTGTGCCTTAGGCTACGTGAAATAGACATGGCATTGTAGAATACTTTCGTCATACGAAATGGGGGTGATTGAGATACATTTATCACAGGGTAATACCGAAACACAGGACTAATACTAGTCCCACCTGCGCCATAGCTCAGACACAAGCTCAATGACATAGCAGCAGAGACAAGTTTCTGTAACCCAAAATAGGTGACTCCTACTGTACTTCGCTTTTGTACAGTGAAATTCGCGTAGTGGGAACAGTCTGGGTGGTGAGCTGATTCCGTCTCTATTTCAGAAAAGAGGCCGAACGAGTACCAACGTGAAAATCTCTTCGCAACTCTTCGTCGTGAACGACAATTACAAAAATGAGAGTCTCCTGGACCTGAACTAAAGTGGGTAGCAATGTTCGTGTGGAAATGCGAACATGGATCTACACCTTGTTCTTGAGAGTCGTATGATCCGCGCATGTCTCTCAGGAGACTCGGTTTCGATATCAGAGCCCCGATGAGACGACTTCCCGTGGCATTGCTATTCATGGACGATGACTGGCTGTTTAAGTGGCGTAATATGTCAAGGACTTCAGTCATCATTTGTGTGTTTGCCTCGGTACGTAACTCAAGTATATCTAGGCGGGTGGTGGCAGCGGAGTGATTTAGGTGTACTTGATTCTCAAATTTGGCAAAGTTGTCCTTTGTTACTGACTCGAGTGCTTGGAGCATGGGTCTCAGGGGTTGAACACTCAAATTGATGCCAGTTAACTCGGTGATATTAGAGGAATTGTTTCTTTGGTTAGTATCTGAGTCTGCGCTGAGTCTTGCTAAAACATCAGCTTGGGACTTGATCGCATCGCCAAGAGCGTCGACATTGGTATTGATGGCTAGGTGTGAATGCCTGAACCGTGTTAATTACTAATAATCTGGTATATGGGCGATAGCTTATGCTCTGCTGAGATGAGAGTAAGAGCTGTAAGTAGGAGAACAGAAACTTGAAGGGTGGCTTACAACTGGAGACCTTGGATGGCTAATAGCAGCTGGCCCGTGATGAGTTTGAGGCCATTACCGATTTCTTCTAGACTAGAGATGCGGAAGGGATATTCTAATTTCTTCTTGATCTCTTTTATTTTGCCCTTGACACTGACCTGTTGCGATGGCCCAACTGTTTGCAGCTTTTGCTGAAGGACTTGCATTTCGGCTAAGCAGGAGCGTAGACTAAATAGAACTGCGTCAGAGGGAGCTTGGAGCTGGACCTGGAATGACTGGACAGCAGTATCTATCACGTTAAGGATATCCTTTAACTGCTCGAGGTGAGCTAGAGTCTGTGCGACCTGGCCATCGCGAGAGTTGAAATCATGAAGATATTGTTTCAATCCGTCGTACACTTGTAGGCCAAGTGACACCACCCCGACAGCAGTTCCCAGAACACCGACGGGGTCAGCCATTGCTAGACTAAAATGAGCAGCGTAGTAGGTGATAGTGATTTCCAGATCCCCCCTATTAGTTATCTGGTGCGGATGCGTTTTAAAATTGAATGGGGAAAGCCAGTGATCACCTTGTAGTGATCTGGGTGAAGGCTGTTGAAGGTGCAAAAAAAAANAAAAAAGCGACGGAGACAGGCCGAAACTCGAGAAGACGATTCGGAGAAGGTGCCCTTCAAAGGAGCTACGCCCCAAGTGACAAGCGAAAAACGCCCAATGCCTCATTCTGCAGGCCTAATTGGACGTCTCGTTCTGCACCGCCCCCAACAATATGCATGCCTGCTCATCGAGCATGGAAAGCTAAAGAGGCTTTGGCCTTCACGGGCAGCAAGGGAAAGGTGGCAAGCTGAATTGGTTTTGATTATTGAGAAAATCTAAGGCAGAATGGTGAAGACAGTAGGAATATTTAAGTAACACTAATAATAAAACCTCAATCCGAGAAAAAACTTCACACAAGTAGAATCTCAAGCTTGATAAAGCTGGAACTTTCCTGGCTCTTCCGAGTACCGAAAAAAAAAAAAAACGTAATCACGATAGGGCCGGATCGCGTAGTCTGGTTAAACCTAGCTCGGATCGCGCCAGAGCCACTTTTCGAATTCGTCGACCCCTATACTCTTTGGCTGAGCATTCTTCGAAGTTCTCCACATCTTCGAGCCTTGGGCGAAACCGAAGTGAGCCGCGGGGTTCTGCATAAAGGTCCCGACTCTCTTGGTCTCCGGGCTATCCTCGCCTTCACAAGCAACCCTGGCTCTGTAGGACCTTTCCGCAAATACCTTTGCCCGAGCTTCGTCACCGTGTGTAATGGCTACCTGAAACGCATCGTAGTACAGCCTTGGTATAAGAGCCATGTCGCGAGAATGGTACTCGTCGGTCAAGGTCTTCAGCAGAGCTTGGCACGCTTGAAGGCTTTTGAGGGGTTCTGTCATCATGGTAAAGCCGTTGCCGATCTGCTCATCTAGAAGTTTGATCTGTCTGCGACGATGATCGCTGGCTTGCAGCTCTTCAAGTGGGAGACTACAGAGATCACAGTGACAGTCGAACCCAAAGTTCTTTCGGAGATGCTCATGTCGGCTCGCAGTTAGGGCGCCTGTCTCATAGGATATGGTAATTTCCTCACCAGCCAAGATATCTCTGATGGCGTGAATCGTCTCCTGTTGGGTTTCCGAATTCCATGAGTTGTGACAGTTCGGTATGCAACTGTGGTTGATCAGACATATCTCTAGGTATATCCCTCCAGAATCTGCACCCGGTCCGCAGGGTAGGGCGTTAGTCTTCACGATACCCGCAAACGCGTTTCGGCCGGGGAAATTGTTGTGAAGTGAAAGGAACTGCCGCTGCCTCTCCTTAGTGAGAGTTTTGAGCATAGAAGCAACATTTGCTTGCATCTTTTCTGGAGACGTCCTAGGGAGGATGAGTAGGGGCTTTTCGCAGAGGATCCTCGTCCCACTGCTGATGTTACATCTGGCCACCAAGCCCTTGCCCTTGCCTTGTATTTCTAGCACTTCGTATAATCTATCATCCATACACCTTATTGGGTACTCGACACCATAGCTGCTAGCACCAAAGACAAGCCGCGGGGCTATTATCGTAGCATCACCCTGTATCTAGTTAGATCTATCGATTTCTAGGCTTCGAAGGACGAACAAGATGTAGACACGACTTATAAGAGTCATGGACATCACGCCAATCATAGAAACCCCTGTCTTCATTGATCTCTGTCCACGGGCGAATACGCGACCCGAATACTGAGCCAGCGATGCGACGAACACTTTCAAGATAGTCCCAAACCCGAGTCTCTTCGGCGATAGAGCCGTTGATTTTGGAGCAGAAACGTAGAAACTTGTGGCCTTCGAGTGGAAGTATGGGGTGTTCTCCTGCAAGGAACTCAATATAACTGTCGTGGAACATAGCTTGAGCATCATCTTGGTATCTTTCCCGGATGGCGTCGATGAAATTCTCCCACTTAAGCGCATCCTCGGTACCACGGGTCAGGCGTGGCACCATATCAAAACCTTCCTGAATGCCCATGGTAGTGCGAATTATAGAGCACACTATACCGCAAAGTGAGATCGGATTTGAAGAAGATTGTGGAAGATTATCAGGTATGAGGAAATATTGGCCTGTGTCGTGCGCGGGGAGCTTGACTCACCCATCACAGTGAGGCCTGCCAGGGTAGACTATAGCACTCGAGCCCGATACTCGGTCGGTTCCGCCTGCTGTACGACATAGAATCGCCGTGCAATATGATGAATCACCGCGCTACGTGTTTCTAATTACCTTACGTCTAGTTATACAATTGGTCGATAACGATCTCTACATCTGCTGCAGAATGCGAATGTGTGATCGGCCACGGGGACCACAGGTGCCTCCAACCAATATAGAACAAGCATGTTGCTTGATAGGCGGGTGAGCGCATTGAAAACGCGTCAAGTTGCCTTATGAGGCGACCGGTTAGAAATGTGATAGTAGTCTACCTAGTTTATAACTTTGTGGTGGCGGGGAGTCATAGAAATAAGAGGAGTCGATGAACATGCCTGAAGGCTTAGAAAGTAGGTTAGGTACAGTAATTACAGTGTGATTGTGACTGCTAGAGCCTTGCAGCTAAGAGCTCTAAATTGGCTCTGGGGACTTGCGCCACGTGGGGATTACAAGGGTACCTCGCTGCCCGGGATCCTCTACAGTACGCACCTCTACCGTGGGTCGGCACAGCCCGAGGACACTACGATTGGGGACGCTGATCTCCCCTCTTGTCTACATAGACTTTAGCTTATCGATATATACTTAATTCCAAAGGCGCTTACAGCTCGTTATAATTCATTCTCTCCATGCTTCCTAAGCCTCCGTGACGAATTTGAGAACAAGTTGGGGAAGCCTTGCTCACCGCTCTTGCTTGGGCATTCTCGCACCTAGATTTGATAGCTAGGCAGTTTAGGCTTGTGTCGGGGACCTGTCATCAAGTCCTAAGATAGGTAGCCTACTGTAATGTAGGACCACAGTCTGCAAGGTAAGCTAGCAATAATAGCTGACGGATGTAGATGCTGCTGAGGGCAGAAGATGAACAAGATGGGTTAGTTAATGCGAGACTACTTAGCTAGTTCGTTCGCGATGATAAACTGCGGTGTACAGAATATAATCTAGAGCATCGTATGCGGCTTGGCGACGGACAAGGAGGTAAGGGAGTTCAAAATGCTACTAGTCTAATGTCAATGAACTTTTCACAATTGTGATTGGCCCTAGTTACGTGCTGAGGTTTAAGAGCTGAGTAAGATCTTACGATCTAACACTTCAGAACTAGTGTTATAATATCGACCAGATCGGAACTATGTCCTCTCCACTAGCTAGGGCCTAGTAGCCAAGACCACATTGGCAACATAGCCTCCATTTTTAACATGATGAGCGAAGAGACACATCTTGAGGTAAAACGCACGATTACCCGAAAGAGACTCTTGTCAGTATTCGGGTTAAGGTTTATGTGAAGATAATTGTATAACCTGAAGAAGGGATTGGATCTGGGGTTGAAGAGAAGGGCACTTTATTATGACAGAAGAAGGCAAGTTTCTCGAATTACGGAATATTCTAAACTACCTACTTGAGTGCACCTCGGAGATTTTAATGAAGGCAGGATGACCAAGTCTGAGGGTATCGAGAAAGCCAAACCGTGCGTGTTAGCAAGCTGAGTTTGAATGGTGAGATGCGTCCTGTGGGATTCTAAGCGTTTAATTCGTTGCTTGTTTCCCATCAGACGAAGATACACTTACTCATTTCGTTGTTAGCAGGGCACTACGAGTGAAGGGTTTGTGTAGAACTATACCTATATTCTAATTCTCATGGTTGTGGGTAAAGATACCCTCGCATGATGTTTCCCTATTGGGCATGAGAATGCGAGCATGTGAGCAAGGGAATAATATATAAGGTTTATGAGTTCCAAGTGAAGATACAGCACGATCATCACACGAAAGCGCAAGCATCTTGATCTCCAGTCTTATCTGTCATCCATACTCAGACATACCATCTCTCTAAACAATAACAACTTGCCAGACAACAAGCCCGCAAGACCATCTCATCACCATGCACGCACCAACCGCCATCRCCCTCGCGCTGCTCACGTCGCAGGGCCATGCCACCCACGCCGAGGCCCTGCACTCCATGGGCTACTGGCCGCTGGGCCTCGCCGAGTCCGCCAGGGCCCTCCTGCTAACCGCCATCCTCTTCAGCGGCCCGCTGTACGAGACCCTGCTCGTCGACGCCGGCTGGAGGCAGTTCCTGCGTCTGGAGCTCGTCACCGGTCTCTTCAGCGATTGGATACGCTGGCGCAACATCATCGCGGTATGAAACTTCTCCCGACCCCTCTCCCATCTACCATCTACCATATACCATCTACCCTTACCCTCCCTGCGCGCCACCTAGTCATCGTGTGTCTCTTGCGGGGTTCGGCCTAAATACGGACTAATAGAGACTACTAGGGTCCGTTCACTGAGGAGGTGCTATTCCGCTCGGCCTCGGTGCCTCTGATGCTCCTTGCTCGGACGTCCGTGACTCGGACGATATTCCTGTCGCCGGTTATCTTCGGACTAGCGCACTTCCACCACTTCTACGAGTTCCGTGTGACGCATCCGCATGAGCCCGTCGTCGCAGGGTTATTGCGCTCGTTAGTCCAATTCTCATATACCTCGCTATTCGGTGCGTACGCTACCTTCGTGTTCCTGCGCACCGGTAGCCTCCTAGCCATCTTCATCGTGCATGCCTTCTGCAACATCATGGGTCTGCCGCGCTTATGGGGGCGTGTAGAGCCCTCGTCTGACTCAGATGGTGCTAGAGGTATCGACGATAGAGATGGTGGGAAGGCGGGTACGAGGAACTCCAGAGCGTCGATATTGTGGTCTGTCGTTTACTACGCCTTGCTGGTCGGCGGTGCTGTCGGCTGGTGGAGGAATCTAGGAGCTCTTACTATAAGTGATAACGCTTTGGTTACGATGAAGATATAACAAACAGTCCTACTTTTAGGAAGAGGTTATGCAATAACCCACATTCTGTATAACCAGCATAAGCACATGAATAAAGGGCTACTGGGGCTTCAGAGTTGAATTCGATTTTTGCTCATTTACATCATGTGATATTACACAATAATAATACTATTGAGAAGCAATAGCTTCTATGCTTTGCCTCTGCTAAATACAGGGCATGGCCTCCAGGCCCTTGCTGTCCTTCCGAGCCATATACCAAGCTAGTTTCTTGACCTGCGGTGTGGTATTGGCAAATGGGCTCAACTGTAGACAGTAGAGCTATTCGAACACGCTTTTGTTGACGCGAAACCCAGCTTGTTTCTGGGTATCAAGTGCTGTGTGTATCATAGGCGATAAGCAAGTTACTTGGCCGAAGAGATGATGTTGAAGCCCGGTAATCGGGCTTCACCTCACACATCGAAGACCTTCGAGCCTAGTAGAGTGAGCGGCCTCCTGGCACTTGGGTGTGCTTAAAGGAATGCAGAGTGGAGTATTGACACGTGTTTCATTGAACCACGATCAAGAGGCAGTTTTTTTTAAGTCTGCAGGTTCAAGTCCATATCAGGCAAAGAACCCGGCATGCTGAATGAGTCCGTTCTCATGCCATCATCTCGCCCCCTTGTCCGCCTATACCGGAGGTCATTATAATTTAATTCGGGCCTCGCATTAGCACCAGCAGCAGAAGACTCGGCTAGAGCCTCCTGACCGGCCCCCTCGGTGAGGTTATTTGGTACCTCACGGCCCTTGCCCATTCCCATACCGACGCCAGCAGATGACAAGCCATCAAGCCCCTCGTCACCAGGACCTCGGGTGTTCTTCATCCTTGGCCACATACTTGGTAATGCAATTTCTTGAAAACGAGGTTCGACAGCGCGTTCATCGAACCAGCGGTGGAGGCGTGATTCAACAAGCTGAGCAATCTTGGGTACATCCTGCAGGCGCGAGCGGCTGCCCACGAGACTGCGGATTGAGAAATCCAGCCGGTAATCGTCGAGAAAACTGAATGTCATCATCGTTGGTGTTGACTGCGAAGGGTTGGAGGGTATAAACGAGATACTCAACGTCCCGCTGAATCGGACAACGCTCACGGCTAGCGCAACTGGCAGCATAGCCGTTAGGCGCTTCGGATAGTTTAGCAAAAGCTTGGTCTCCAGCGCTAGGGTGATCATATCACTTAGGTCGAGATCCATGCGTGCCTGGAGGCGAGTTCCCTCCGACAATTTTGCGCGAGCCCCAGCAGCACCACCTTGTATTCCGCCGCCGTTCCGGTTCTCTAAGCTTAGCCCATCCTCGTCCACGGGGATAATGCGACAGTTGCTGAAGATGGGGAAGTCCTCCCCAAGTGTAAGTTCGGTGACCTTAATCTCATCGAGGAAGTCCGGGCGCGAGGTGCCGTTGAGGGCGTTGGTCAGTGAGGTTAGGATGGCGTCATCGTGCTGAGCATCGCTCCTAAACTGCGCAATTGTCTGGGCCACCAGCACGTTGAACCAGTCCAACGACTCAGGCTGATGGCTGTCGACATTGTAGTATGTTTTGTTTAATATAGACCCGATCGTAAGTGCCGGGGCGTTACGCAAAACACTCGGCTTCTTCTTATTTGGGCCAGACTGTGTCTGTCTGGTGTTCGGCGTCCGCAGTGTGAGGAGAGATTGTCGATGAGCAAGGGTGCGTGATCGGCGCTCTGTGGCACGGATAGATGCTGTCACTTCGGGAGAGGGAGGGTCGCCGAAAATAAAAAATTTAATAAAGGCTGCTAGTAAGAGGATGACGGAGAGTTGGCCAACAATAAGGCCTTGGGTGAACGACAGGCTGTTCGGGCGGTAGAAGAAGTCAGCTAGAGGCCGTAGCAAGAAGGTACACTTTCAACAGGCTGACCCACGTCGGTTCAGACTTTGTCGGACAATAACTGTCTGCCGCCATATTTTATGGTCTAACGAGAATATCGGGGATATAAGGCATCGACAATATTGTCTCGTGGTTCTGTTACCTCTGTTTGGTCATTGTTCTCCATTTGCGTGGAATGTTGAAAGGGAGACTTGTTTTGTCTAAGTGAAAATATCTATATGGTATGGTACAGAATACTTATCTACGTAGTCAATTGTAGATTGAATAGATCTGGGTCTCGTACTTAGCTTGGGAAGCTCAGATGCCTTATCTTATCGGCATGACGTAGCTTGTACTCTAGTTCTATGAGCTAATTGCTCCAATTTCAAAGTAACAAGGACTTGGCCATTACAGCACCACTTTACAGGAGTGTACGTACTTTATACTGTAAAGCCTATAGAACCCCTGCCCAGCCGGTGACGATCCAGAGCCACTTCTACCTACGTACTAACAGACAGGCGCAGCTATTCCTAAACCACGACCATCTTACACCAACCAACCCATTCACCTATCATCTCATCAGAATTCAACATAACGCAGCTCTAACTTACATAGACGTTTATCCAAGAATAACTCAGACTTCAATAGGCATAACATATAAGGCACAGCCCTTTGTCGAATAAGTTTAGGCCGCGCAAGTAGTCAAGATGGATGTCGTCCAAGCCGTCTCCGGCTATATCACCAAGATGGTATCGGCCGGAGATAGCGCATTGGGAGGCACCTCTGCAAAGATGAAGATCCTGCTTCTGGATCGCGAAACAGTGCCAGTTGTGTCAACCTCGGTCACTCAGTCAGCCCTCCTGAATCATGAGGTTTATCTCACAGACCGCCTGGATAACCAAAATCGAGAGAAGATGCGACATCTGCGGTGTCTCTGTTTCGTGCGCCCGTCACCAGATTCGATCCAGTTTCTCATTGATGAGCTCCGGGATCCCAAGTATGGCGAATACTATCTTTATTTTAGCAATGTGGTCAAGAAGTCATCTCTTGAGAGGCTAGCCGAGGCTGACGATCATGAGGTCGTCAAGTCAGTACAAGAGCACTTCGCCGACTTCATCGTTATTAACCCAGACCTTTTTTCTCTCGATATGCATCTGCCTCGCCAGCGGATATGGAGTGGCACCCCTGATATGTGGAACTCGGACTCATTACAACGGACCACTGAGGGCATCCTCGCTGTTCTGTTAGCACTCAAGAAGAAGCCACTAATCCGCTACGAGAAGAATAGCTTGTTAGCAAAGAAGCTGGCATCTGAGGTGCGATACCAAATCACTCAGGAGGAGCAGTTATTTGATTTTCGCAAAGTTGACACACCACCAATACTACTCATCCTCGACCGAAGAGAAGACCCCGCAACTCCCTTATTAAACCAGTGGACATACCAGGCAATGGTGCATCAGCTGCTAGGCATTCATAATGGGAGGGTTGACCTAGGAGATGTGCAAGATATTCGCCCAGAGCTCAAGGAGATTGTCTTGTCGCAAGACCAAGATCCTTTTTTCAAGAAGAATATGTACTTGAACTTCGGCGACCTTGGAGGGAACATAAAAGATTACGTGGAGCAGTACCAGTCGAAAACGAAGAACAATGCGAACATCGAGTCGATAGCAGATATGAAACGCTTTATCGAGGAATATCCAGAGTTCCGCCAGCTCTCAGGAAATGTCAGCAAGCATGTCACCCTGGTTTCTGAACTGAGCCGAAGAGTAGGAGCAGAAAACCTATTAGAAGTCAGTGAGGTTGAACAGAGTTTAGCATGTAATGACAACCATGCTTCGGATCTGAAGGTGCGCTTAGGGTATATCGTCTAGATTATTGCGAGTCAGCTAACGTCCTTAGAATGTACAAAAACTCATCCAACACCCTTCAGTCACACCGGAAAACAAAGTTAGCTTAGTTGCACTATATGCATTACGCTATGAGAAGCACCCTTCAAATTCTTTAGCTATGCTCGTCGACTTGTTATCTGCAGCCGGCGGTGTGCCCACTCGTCAAGCTGACTTGGTTGCAAAACTTCTCATATACCACAACTCGCTTCAGCAATCTCAAGCCGCAGGTGGCATTGCAGACATCTTTGAGCCGGGTGGCATCTTTTCGGGAGCTAGGGCTATCAAAGGTCTAAAGGGGGTAGAAAATGTCTACACTCAGCATTCCCCGCACCTAGAGGCGACTTTACAAGATATGATCAAGGGTAAACTTCGAGACCAACAATACCCATTTGTCGAAGGGGGCGGGACGACGCGAGACAAACCCCAAGACATT
>JAPESX010000298.1:0-20921 GCA_029590615.1 Nemania bipapillata | reverse complement strand
AAGAAAAGCGGTGTGCTATAGGTAGCCAGCGTCGCATTTCATTCAGAAATAGCAAAGCCGTATAACTCGAATGTTTAACCAGAAACGTCATTGATGGCCTTTTATTTCCAATGCGAAGCGATCTCGAAACCCTACGGGCTAATATGGCCTAGCAATGTCGCCATCGGAAGGATCACACTCCGACCTATGCCTGCGCACAAGTGTTAACGTCAAGGGCAAGTCACTTGAAGCACATTGTGAAGAATGTGGGTAGAGTGAGCGGGAGAGGCCGCGCTAAAACCCATTAGTGATCGGGCATAATATTCATAGAAAGTGGAATTTTCATTGATGCCGATGTATCCAAAACCCCCACGACTCAAACACAACTATAGGAAATGATCTACCTACTCCACCTACTGATACATTACGGTATCTGGATAGAATCTTCTTGAAAAATGCCAGGGTGCATGAGAACCGGGTAGTCACCGTCTTGAGACTCACATCTCGAAGGAGTCTTTGATAGAGACAAGAGAGAGAGAGAGTTTAAATCCGTGTCGCACTACACGACACCGACCTCGACGAAGAGGACCGGGTATACTCCCCGCGTACGGGAAAGGCGTAGATGGTGCAGGGTGCCCCGCAATAGAATTTGGCCATGATCTTCACCCCAAGTTCTCAATTGGAGAGAAAGTGGAGGACAGCGTAGTAGTGGGATTCAACTCCTTACCGTAACCTTTGCTCGACAGCTTTCTGGTTCGTGGGCGAGCGAACTAAATATACACGTGTACAGTAATGCGCAGGATGAAAGCTTGTTCAGAGTACCAATCAACTGAATCCTCCACGGTTCTTGGGATCCCAACGCCACCCAGATTATGCGTTGCAGGTGACACTATCCAGGGGTTCGTACTACCTCCGCCCCAGTAAGGCAGCATTTACCTTATCAAGCTGATGCCTATCACTTCGATCTCACGTACTTGAACTCCTATGAAAGGAGAATCTGACTACATCCTCTAACTGAATCAGAGATTAGGCCAAGGGCGGGGATGATGGGCAGGACTGACTATATGCTGTATAGTAGAACTATAGACTAGGTTCCAGCATTCCTTATCAGCTGCGATGCTGTGCATATAGCACAATAAGAACATCATAACAGACGTGGAATTGAAGATTTAGTCATAATCTCGTCTAGTTTCTGATCCTTCTCATCCGTGCGATACTCCCAATATCGATGAATTAATCTGAAGGACGTTCGTTGTGCTACTGCCTTTTGGTCCGATCGTCTAGATCATGGATCCCAACAGCCCGGCTCTTGCTCCTCCGGATGGCGTTGAGTCCAATTTTGACAACCCATCTAATGGCAACACGCTGGTGGTCAGCGTCCTCAGCGTATCCTTAACGATATCTTCACTTTTCCTTATCATCCGTGGTCTGGCAAAAGGCGTATATGTGAAAAGGTTCCAAATCGAGGATTGTAAGTGGTCTTCAAACAGTTGCTTACGAAAGCGGCCTATCTAATTGTATCCAGTTGTCATCATTCCGGCATATGTAAGGCACTACACGGTTCTCAGAGTCATCGACTACGCGTCTCTAACTATATCGCATAGGTCTTCTTTGTTGCATTCAGTGTCTACATATACCGGATCGCGGCGACGACCGGCTTCTTCGTGCACGCATGGGACATTCGATTCGGTGACCTGGCCGGGTTCTACCATGTAACTAGGCCTGACTGCACCCTTGCTATGATATGAACAACTTGCTAATTGCCGTCGGTGTAGAATTTCTTCTATGTCACCAATTTCTACCTCGCGACAATGATATTCCTAAAATCGGCAATTCTGCTAGAATGGATCCGCCTCTTCGTGCCTGGAAAGACGCGCAATGCATTCTTCTGGACATGCCACGTCGTCGCAGTTCTTAATGCCTTATACTACACGGCGAACATTATCGTTGAGAACGTCTCTTGTAAACCGAAGGCTTACTGGTGGGACAAGTCCCTTACGGGACATTGCTTGAATGGCACCGTCCTAGCCCTGACTTCTGCCACAGTCAATTTGGCATTTGACATCATCATCCTTATCCTTCCGCAGAAGGTGATATGGACTCTGAACATGTCGAAAATGCGCAGACTCGGAGTGTCCGTTGTCTTCGTAATCGGACTGCTGTATGCTCGTTCTACTTTTACTACCCGTCGCCCCCCAAGTCCATCATTTGACTGGAAGCTAACCTATGTCCGGATAATAGTGCTGTCGTTCTCGCAGCTCTTAGGGTCTCATCCTCTGTTACGTACATCATGGAGGCAGATTATACCTACAACCTAGCCCCGCAGGCGCTCTTACAGACCGCCGAGATGACAGCAGGAATTCTCGTCTTCACCATACCCGCAACGCCAAAGCTCATGGCCAATGTGATGAAGAAAGCTACTTCCTCTGTTGAGAAGCTTATATCATCGCGGCGTGGCAGTAGCACTGGAGGTACCGGGAGTGGTCGTTTCTCGGGTCGGAAAAAGTCCCATACGAGCCTTGAGCAACCTGTCGAGGAGCAAGGGCTCGTTGACTTCGGGAGACTAAAATCCCCAGAGAGCAAAGACTCACTCCCAAATGGTCATGTAAACATTGCCAACCCCTCTCACGTAGATGATGCTATGAATGCTGAAGGGGGCGTCCTTCCTGCGACACACTTAACAGCCGCCCAGAGCTTTGTGACTGATAATAGGGATGAGAACCGCAAACGGCAGCACCCGTGGATTGAGCAGTCACAAGGTGTTTAATACATGAAACTTTATTATTATTACTATTATTTTCTATTTAGGGAAGGGAGAGGCATCCATGTAGAGCGTACTCTATCACACTGGACACCCCCACGTTATCTTATTAGAATCCGCATACGCCCTATTAAATCTATTCCGACTGATCGTTACACTGTTGGTGTATAACAAGCAATTATCCATAATACTCTTAGATAGAGATAAACTGTCACAACTATAAGATATACGCAATGTCACTTATCGTCTTATAGGAATAACATTAGAGGGGCTCACTAAGGGCCCCATATTAGGACATATATACATATATGTTCGACCGCATAAGATCGTCGGAGAATCCACGTCTACCAGAAATCAACAGTCACTATATATTTGTTCTTTTCTTACTATTGCGCCTCCCTGATATTGGCATATGTTCCTCAATGTTACCCAAAACTGCGTCCAAACTTTGGTCTTCCATATTGTCAGCTTAATATATTCGCTAACGTTTCTAACTTCATATATCTCATATATTCGCATATAACGAGTGACGCAGTAAAGAACTTACACCGGCCTAAAGCCCGGAGCTAGAGACTAGAAATCTCGTACTACTTCCTGTCATCAGTTTTAGTTGACGCTGATCGGGGACGGTCGACGTTGATACTCTATCGTCGTAGGACGTTAGTAGGGTGAGAGTGAGAAACAGTTCTATTGCCCGCTCTTATATGTTGGGGGTATTTATGTTTATTCAATCTATTGCTACACCGATCCTTATCATAATAAAACTTTTATATTTGGAGATAGAACGAGGGTTGGCAAATTAGACACCATCTTAGTTCTTATCCTGTTCATTCCCCTAGCTCCGTAGAACAATGTCGCCGCTTTCGACCACCATTGATTTTATTATGAGTACTTATCGTGGCATTAATTTTCACCGAATCGCTCAGATATAGAAATACACGATAGAGAAGGGATGGTGTCGAATTCAAGCTACAGCATTGCCAATAAGTCAACCAACAGGGTAGCTAAGGAATTAGTTACCCGATACATATTGAACTACAAGAATCAACCTTGTATCTAGTCATTCTAGGTGTGACTACCTCATAATGTCATTCGTATTACTGGAGTACGGCAAGTAGGCTTGCTAATTCTACCCGAAGCCAAAAGACGATGTAAACATGCAATAGGAGTTTGATACTGGGGTGCTAGCTAGGCATAGACATCGCGGAATCCTGAAGATTGGGTTTGCACCCAAGATGATTATGGACAACATCTATTCTATCGCAAAAGGTGCGTTAGTACGTACTTAGAATATATGTTTTAGATCCACCCGTTTAAACTCCTTATTGAAAACTGGAAGATATGCTCCTAGTATACTACCTTGAATCAAAATTTCACCCTATCTCTGGTACAATAAGAATAGTAGAGCCACAAGATTACATAAACCTGAGTGGCCAGATCTCAGCCTATTCAGAGCCTTATAATAAACAACACTATTATTCATTAATCTACAGAGTTGTGCTCGTAGCCGTTTTCTTAAATGTTGTATATATTATAGGGCTTTACAGCCAACCGATGGATAGTCTCTAAGCTCCAACCTAGCAATCGTATGCCATCAAGATGAAGCAATGATGGTATTGAACTTGCCATCTGACCTTCTTGATGATATGTATTGTCTTGCCATGAAAATACCGCATCTTTTGGGCGTCAGCCAATGCCACGCTTATAACATAGTAAGCTATTCTCAAGACATAGGCTCGACATAAAGAACAAGTTGGAGCGATGATGCGCGAGGCTTGTTGGGGGCCAACCAGTGGCAAGTAAACATGCAGTAGCGGCACGCCATTCACATGCGGCGCCCCGGATGGCGTTCATGGCCACGGGTATGCAGGTCCAGCGCGGATGGTGCATGAGGAACTACAGAACAACACAAGTACCTACCTAAAACTGTCTGCGTAAGCCTTGACCACTAGCGTGAGGGAGGGGCGGGAGGATCATCTTGGTCGGGGCCGATGCAGAATTCGGCGTTCTTTGTGGATTTGCACGACGAGGCTTCGGTCCTCTTAATATCAATATCGGTGATTAACACTAGGTAGGTACGTATAGATGGAGATGGTGGGCTTGTTGGGATAAGTGGAGGAGAGCTGAATGTGTCAAGTAAGAAAATATATCGGGAACGATCAGTGATAACTCCACTGGCGATGGCGGGTTTGATGATAAGAACTAAGAACTTTCCGAA
Source organism: Nemania bipapillata (assembly GCA_029590615.1). Taxonomy (NCBI): domain Eukaryota; kingdom Fungi; phylum Ascomycota; class Sordariomycetes; order Xylariales; family Xylariaceae; genus Nemania; species Nemania bipapillata. The sequence goes on along the minus strand of JAPESX010000298.1, from coordinate 15,963 downwards.
AAGCTAAAGTTGTAACAGGTTTGTTTGTCGAGGACATCTATCATATATCTATCTACAATATAGTTGATTATTATCTGTTATATGAATTCATATTGGGATGGACAGCTCATGTTACACTCGACGCGAGGGTTTAAGTTAGCTCACAAGAAACTGGTTGCCGATCCGAATATCAAGCTTTTAGCCAATAACGCAACCACTATATTCTATCACACCCCTATCCCTCTTATATCAACCCGAGATCTGAGTGAGCAATTGTTGAGAGTGCTCAGAGTTAATTGGTATACCTATTGGTATACATATAGATAGCTCATTCAGACGCGGTAATTAGCATTGTTCTAGCGTAGAAGCCGGAACGGACGGTCTGCAGGCTAGAATTCTTCGACCCGGCCATAGAACTTCTTCCGCCTTGCAGCCGGTCCACGCTTCCGCTAACGGCCGATAGGCTAGGTTGATAAGGTAAAATACAGGACTGACTTGTCCATGTACAAGGACAGAACAGGCTGCTGTCAGCCGGAACTAGCCCTTACCTCCGATACCCGCTGGATACAGGTCGGTGACGCTAGCATTCTGGACGAATGGGGATGTTACCCGTTACACGTTAGAACACTGTTGGAACGTATTGCAACTAATGAATGGGGGATCGTATGATAATGGGTGGTCTGTGGTATAATCTGGAGAAGGCGCTAAGTAAGTAGTAAGGAGAGGGCTTAGAGAAAATTTTGGTGAATGCTGGGAATAGGTGACATTAAAGACATCGAGGGACCTACATACATATGCGTAATGTCGTAGGTAGGTAGTGTAGCAGTGTACGCATATGCGTAGTCTAGTCTAGTGAAGTATGCAGCATACCTATACTATAGTCTAGTATAGGGTTCGCAGAAGACTACATATGCCTCAGCGCTCAATGCTTAACGCCACAAAATGCCACTTACCTTCTAGATAGGTAGTACCTTAGGTACACAGTCCCTAAGGGCGGATGTACTTACCTGGCGTGAGGAGACCTGGGGTATTTCAACGGTAACACTTGCCCTTCAACTTCTGTACAGTACTGTGCGTAGCAATACAGTCGGGATTTGAACGGATGATGTGGATATGTACCTGGATGTAAGCTGCCCTTGACCTTGATAATCAGGAACAAGCGGCACGACCAGCGTATAGGAAACAAATCAGCGTCCGTCTAGCGCCAACGCCATCACTAAAGTAGCCTATCAGCAACCTGCACTTAGCCCATGCTTTCAACAGGGCCTACCGTCTCGAGAGAGGTATACATTGGATTAGGGCTACCTATATGTATGTCGGTAGGTCCCCCAGTCGAGGGCCTGTGCCTACTTGCTTGCTTGCTTCCCCGATCGATCTCTTTATTTTTTTCTTATTCGTGGCTTGCATGATACTTACCTAAATGGAGATGTTAGTTCTACCTATACTGTATACGTACAGTACAAGTATAGACTATATCCTGTCGAGTCGCTACAGATTGCCTTACACGGGCTACATATACTTACATACAGTATTCAAGTGCTTGGCGGCCCTCTCAGTGCAGTAGGCTGTATGTACGGCGGGCGATATAATCATAATCTCTACCTATATACTAACACTGCATCGAAGCGAGACTTACTCGCGCAGAGGTTCTGTCAAAAGGGGCAGTTGGATATAGACGAGAGTCGGGATACTACAGGCGAGGCAAGCCACGGCCTTGTCAGCTGAAAAGAAGAAGAGCCCAATCACAGCAGTTGACCGAATTCGAGAGCAGCGTGTAGCGTGTAGCGTGTAGCGTGTAGCCGGACTGCGTCTCGATAGCATGCGTGTGGTATACCTATATGTATGGTGGTCTATGGTGGTATAGGTATCGGTATGCGACATTGCGACGCAACACCGCAACGCTGGTCGGCTGCGACACTGCTGCATTGCTGCTTCGGGGCTGAAGGGACAGAAAAGGGTTTTCGAAAGGCTTATATCTTATATCATCCTAGGGCGTCACTACCTCCTTGTCTATCCTCTCCAAATCGCTTCTGGTGGCTTACAAGTAGACTAATAGGCAGACTTGAAGTTTACTCTCAACACTTGGTATTATGTATACATATATAAATATTCAGTGTCAAGTTTAACGGATAACCATGATAAGGACTGCTATATCGCAGGGCTTGTTTACGACATGCACCAGGTAGATACTCTGGGTAGGTAGTGTTGGACATCAGACTTCATTACTGGTAGACTCGCGCAATATACTCCGCATACACTAAATAAGATCTATTGGGCCTTCAGCCCACATCCCGATACCCACCTAGGCAACTCGATATCCTACACCCTACCTACAGAGCACTCCTGTACAAGTACAGTGACAAGGGGGTTTCGTATTGTGTATTGCCATTGGCATTTCGCCATCTGGTCATTTGGCCGTTTGTTACCGGCGACACCATCAACTCTGACGATACACATGTGCCCGGGCCCAGGGACACCAACCATACCGACCGAGAAAAGGGAGAGGAAAATGGCCACATGGATGCGCGAAATTCCGGCAGTCTGAGATGACAAACAGTTAGTCACACGCTCCAAGTCAGAACCAATATGCCAATTACATACAGATACATATGCCAACCACGAGGGACAGGCGCCGAGAGGCAACGTTATCTCATCGAGCATTTGTGTGACGACGGCTGTGCCGCCTCCAAATGCCCTGCCTGGAATTCCCTGCCCTGCCCTTCCTCTGATTTGGCCACTCTTCCGTCTTTCTCTCTCTCCCCTTCTCCCCTTCTCTCCTTTTGGTGTAGGCACCTGTGCATACAGCTCAATTGGATGACGTCCCTGATCCTCCCTTTCGTGTATATACGCATATAGTAGGTGTTATGGAATCCTTCAAAGGGGAAATCAAGAATTTACGAATAGGGTATCGTGACATTGGATGCGACTGTAGCAATTTTCTCTTCTTACTTTAAGAGTTATTGGTGGTGTGGTAAGTCTGTAAATGGCAATGCAGCATTGTTCAACGGCAAACAGTATGGCAGGTATACTAAGTAGCTCTAGCATAACTTTCAGTGTAAGATACCTATCGCCTGGTAACGACGCTACGTACCTCCACCACCTCTACAGTGTCATTTCAGCAAGGGACTTTTTAGCCCGGGAGTCTGGAATCTGGAACCCCACCAAGTACCTAGCGTAGTGTACCTTCTTAGCGTATGTAGTGTGCTGTAGCGTGGTGTATGTACTAGCCAGGGAGTTGGACTAGTGCATGTATGGAGGTAGGTACCTACTGTAGCTCTAAAAGGAACCCCACAGTCACATCGAGTTCTCACCAAAGACTAAAGTCGCCGTATCCGTCCTCCTTGCCCTACCCCCCATACTACATACATACTGTACATATTCTGTACATACATAGATGCTCTCGCCCATGCTCTACTTGTCTACCGTTGCTCTGGTTCGCTTCTCTTGTCTGTTTGTCTGACTGACCCTTTTGTCTTGTCAAATTACTTGCTGACTCGAAAAAAAAGGGAATTAATTCTTGCTCTACAACAAATTCGCCTTTGCTAGTAGGGTTGTATTTTAAGAGAGCCAAAAAGAAGGATAAAAAAACGAAACACCCAACGGATCTGATTATCACGATACCTTAGGTGCACCACATATACCTACCAACCAACTTTATACTCACTTGTCTTGCCTATAACGGTATAAGTATAAGTGGTTTTTTGGTGGGACTTGGCAACACATCAACAAGTACGCATTTGCATCCGCCTTGAATCGGCACCAACAACCCAACGGCAAAGTGTTCGACCTGCTGCATTAGAAGAAATACTTAGGTTAGTTGCTTTTGTACACCGACACAAACGAAGAAGGGGGGGAAAGGGGAACTAAGTAGAGGGGCTAGAGAAAGAGGTTATACCTCGGTGGGAAAGCCTGCTCCTCTTTGCTCTTTATTGTCTATAACCTGGCCCGGCACCGACCGAGACCAGATATTTCAAGACAGAACGATCGCAGATGCAGACATAGGGCAAGAAAAAGAAATAGCAGCCCCTCCTGAAGCCTCAAGGGCGGCTATGGCTGTTGGCAGTCGCACCTACCTAAACGCCTAAACCTAAACGTACGTGGACTAAACTGATTCCCTATTCGACTAGGCCTAGCAGTACCCGCCGTGGGTTTCTTCGCCCCTCCTTACATACCTCCTTATCGTGTGCCTGTGTTTGTGCCGTGTTTATCCCCGTCTCGCTGCTGGGCTGCCTGTCCTTTGGTCGGTTCCGTTTGTCGGAGTTCGTCGGTCGGAGGCGGCCAACGCAGCAAGTATCTCAGCTCCAGCACACACGCGCGCGCCCGCAGCAGAATTCAAGACAAGCCAAGCCCAAAGTGATCACTTCGGACAAGACTAAGGACCCTCTCCTATCGGAGCACGATTAGCAAGGCAAACGAGAAAGATGGGGCTCTTCTCCCGGAAACCCAAAACACCCAGGCCTCTCACCAAGGACTCGGCCAGCTTCGACTCGGACAACTCACACAACAACATCAGCATCGGCAGGCACAGCAACAACAAGAGCGTGCGCTCCAACACGCTCAACTTCGTCAACAGCCGCACCTCTGCCTCCAGCCTCGGCGGTCTTCAGAGCCCCCTGACCCCAATGACACCCCATCTGCCCAAGATCAACCTCCCCAAGCCGCCGGACCCGTCCCTCGATGCGGCCGGCTACCTCAGGAGTCTGGGTGCCGTGCGTGAGAGGAGCAAGGTGGTCACCGAGAAGGCGCTGCAGAACCAACTGAACCACTTCGATGTCGATCTCGACAAGTTTCCCGACGTTGTCCAATTCGTCTGCCGCATTATCAAGGTATGTATGCTTCCTGCTTGTCTGTTTATCAAGTACTCAAGTTTCTATTGCACGTGGCACTTGGTCTTATACTACATGCTGTATTCCTACATGCACGCACCTATTTCTTCGTTTTGTTTTATTTGCTATCGGCTCGCCTTTTCACGTATATCCTCTCTTATACCTGCTCCTCGCACTTGCTACCAATACTCCTACCTATCTATATATATCTACGTATTATATCTATACGTTAGGTAGACCGCCTATATATAGATGGGTATAGTATATGTCTTAAATCTATAGCAACGACATCCGCGCATTAAAAAAGCCCCTGCATACACCCAAACCTGTCAAACTTTTTTTTCTTAGTAAACCCATTCAATAAGTCCATCCCTATGAACCATCGGCCCCCCTCACTATCACCCCCGCGCAACGAGCACCCCCCTTGCCAGCCACGGTCAATGTCAAGCTTGGCGTTTCCTCCCACGTCATCGATTCCAGGGTAGTTCCGCCGTTGTTTATTCAACAAGACTAGGGACTGAGTAATTGGATATCCTAATACTACAACCATGATAAACTAACATACCCTCAACCAGCGCGACTACGATGCCCCTTTTCACTCAATTCCGGGTCATGGTCGCTATCAGCACTTCGGAGTCGGCGGACGCGATCGCATCGCGCATCTACTATCTACATTTGATGCCATCGACAACACGGAGAAATGCCGCCGACTAATCGACCTATTCCTGGTTAGTGTCTTGCTGGATGCTGGTGCCGGAACGACGTGGAGCTTCAAGAGTGCGGATAGTGGAAAGATGTATCGACGATCAGAGGGTCTTGCAATCGCAAGCTTGGAGATGTTCAAGTCGGTAAGTTAATTTTATCTTGCCTTCCTTGTCGTAACCTATTGGATTGTGCTGTGGTATAAAAAGCTAGTCGGGCTATATCCTTGCGCATGCTACCATCGTCCATGTGCACAATTGTATGCCCGAGCGCAAGGATGGATAGATGACAACGAATTGAACAGAAGGGCGCGACTTGATACGAGCACAGGTATTGCACTTTGCTAACACATCCTACCACAGGGTCTATTCTCAGGAAACCCAAGCAACAAGTACCAGGTTGACAAAGATGGACTGCGGAAATTAACAGTCGAACAACTCGCCAAGGGCCTCCAGTCGCGCCCCGGGAACGAAGTCGCTGGACTCGAAGGGCGTGCGCAGCTCCTAATCCGCCTCGGTGATGCTCTTGCCGAGAAGACGGAATTCTTTGGCGAGACGGGACGGCCTGGAAACATGATCGGTGCGTCATCTCTAGCCAAGGCGTGTTTATTGGATCTGACCTTGGCTATGCTTACTAACATAACGTAAAATAGACTATCTCCTAGCCCACCCCACCACACAAGCCTCCTCAAGCCCTATCATCGTCCTCCCGGTGCTCTGGAACGTCCTCATGTCCGGCCTCGCGCCCATCTGGCCATCATCWCGTCCCAGATGGATGCGCTCGGGTCGTGGGAGCTGGGCGCGTAGACGGTGGACCCGTAGGTCCTATAAGATGGCCGCGCCATGACCTCCTAGTCGGGCAGCCATTAAAGTGACCACCGACCGACCGACCGACTGACGACAACGAAGACGACGACGACGGGCTTGGTCTAAATCTGGATTGGGGTCTGCGAAATTGTATCGATGGATATCGTGTGTGATTGCTCGAAATGTCTGATTGCGTGGTGTAAAGAAACTGCTTCTCGGAGGAGGGGGGTTGAGTTTGTCCTATTTGTTTGTACGGAAGAAGAATTTACTGCGCTTGTATACAAACAATCATTTGCATCTGGATATAGAACGAGCTTATTAAGTGTGGATGAAGGGTTGCTGGTGATGGTGGTGATGTGTTAGCTAGGCTAGGCTAGGCCGGGCTGGGCTGAGCTTGGGTTTGTACCTGGACCCTGGGGTTAAGCTGCCCAATACAGTTGATATCGGGTAGCTTATAGGCCTGTACCTACCTAAATACCTGTGCAACGGTTTTACAGTATGTATTTATTTTTATACTGTAATATACATGGCTGTTCCTACTAGACTTAGACCTAATACCTAGTAGAGCCCAACTATGTACACAGTGCGTAATTGGCGTAATAGTACAATACAGCTAGCTCCCGATGTTGTACCTATTATAAGACACTTGTACAGAATACACCTGTATTTACCCCGGAACTTTGCTTCGACTGCAAGCCATTATTTTCTGTCTTTTTAATTTTCTAGACACGAAGTCAAATACGCAAGTATTCAAGAGCACGCAATCATCCGCGACTTTCAAGAATCTCAAGATATACTGATCGCAAATGAATAGTAATATAACTAGCATGTATGCTAGTTTCCGGGGGAATATGAACCTAAAAAATCAACCTATCCTCTGACCAAGTGTCCCAAACAGCTAATATCATTTCAAACATGAAAACCAAAATTAACAATCTGCCAGAGACAGCAAGTTGTCCAAACCCAGCCATTGCCATGCAGCCACTTAATACCAGCTAAACGAAAATGAGCGTCTCACATGCACCACCATCTAAGGATGATCTCATCCTTACTCTTGCTCTTACTCTTACTCTTCCTCTTATAGGTAGATAGATCTAGTTGAGTCTAGGACCTATTTTATCGGGATCGACCCAATCTAGCAACGGAGAATGACGGGATTCGACTAGAATACCCAAGTAAAGGACTCCTTCACTTCGAATGTGACCGAGTGTCTAGAACGGACGAACATCGTTAGCTTTGACAAAGTCTAATAACGAACACTTGGGCAAGGATCAAAGAAAGAAAAAAGAAAAGAAAGGAGGCTCACCTAATATCCTCGGCCGACGCGCCAATAAGCACCTTAAACACGCCCTCCTCAGCGACCCACGCCGACCTCGCGGGGTCGTAGTAGCCGACGGCGTACTTGTCCAGGGGCACGGTGATGTGCTTGGTCTCCTCGGGGTCGAGGTGGACCTTGTCGAAGGCGACGAGCTCTTTCTCGGGGCGCGGGAGCGCCGATCTCTCGTCGCGGACGTAGATCTGCACCGTCTCGGCGCCGGCGAGGGTTCCCGTGTTGGTGACGGCCATGACGAGGTGGATCGGCGCCGACGAGGTGAGCACTTTGTTGCTGAGCGACGGCCGCCCGTACTCGAACGTCGTGTACGAGAGCCCGTGCCCGAAGGGAAATAAGGGTGCGACCTTGGCCCGGTCGTAGTGCCGGTACCCGATGTACAACCCCTCGCCGTAGAGAACGCGGAGGTTCTCGCCGGGCCAGTTGTGGTATGCTGGGGTGTCTTCGAGTCTGCGTGGGAAGGTTGACTGGTGAAATTAGTGAGTGTTTTTTATAGGGATTAATTGAAGAAAATGGAAGGAGGAAGGAGGTAGGGCGGAGGTGATGACAGAAGATGGAGAGGCATACCGGAAGTTTGCCGCTTGGGTTGTGTACGCCGAATAGGACATCGGCCAGCGCATTGCCGGCTTCTTGGCCTTGATACCAGGCTTGAAGGATTGCGGGAACATCGTCTGCCCAAGGCATGGTCACAGGTGAGCCGGACTGGTTGACGACGACTGTGCGGGGGTTAGCTTTGAGGATGGCCTGGACAAGTCTATCTTGGCTTCCATCCGAAGGCAGGTCCATCGTCTGTCGATCATAGCCTTCCGATTCCCATTCGGCGTCGAGGCCGACAATAACGATGGCGACATCGGCCTGTGCGGCGGCGTCTACGGCTTCTTGTAAGTAGTCGACTTGGTCCTCTTCCTTGAATCCGATGCGGCACCCGCCGTACTTGTGCGTCATGTTGAATTCCTTCTGTTTAGAAACAGGGCGCAGCTCATTCGTCATCTCTATGCGCAACTCGACGGATTTGCCGGCCGTCATGTGAACATCAACCATGTAGTCGATGGAGCCGTCAAACATCGCCTCGCCTTCCTCGGTCCAGTTCCAGAGGTCAAGAGCGAGTTTTCCATCAAGATATAGCTTGCCCGGCCCAACGCTCATGAAACTGATTGTATGCTTCCCCGACGAGACTGGGGTGAGATATGTCGTCGCGATCGCCGACCATTCGGGCCCAAGCTGTTCCAAGGGTGCCGAATCCCATAGGAAGAGGTCTGTATTCGTTCTGCGCTGTGTGACGATAACATTGCCCTGGAACTTATCTCCACTGAACCATTCTAAAGTCACGCCCGGCTTCCCCGACTTATCAGTACAGAGGGGCGATGCTACGGGGAGCCATTTGTAAATGTGGCATCCCTTTGCATAGATCACCTCCCCATGTGCAGCTCGCTTGATGCTGTCTAGGGGGAGTGTGTTATAATATGGGTTGAGGCTAGCGCTGCCGCCGCCACCGGCGATAGCCCTGTTAGCATTCGGCCCAATAACCGCGATCTTGGCTGTCTTCGGGTTGATGGGTAATATGCCGCCCTCATTTTTCAATAAAGTTAGACCTTCAATGCCGGCTGCACGGATAAGAGAACGTGTATCCTCTCTATCATCCTGCCGCTCCGGCTCTTCGGCCGACATATCGTCTCCTTTTGTCCGTTCGACGAGCGTTAGCACGTTCTCCGCAGCCCTGTTAACGTCGTCTATAGTGAGCTCGCCACTGTCAAGTGCCTTTAAGACTTTTTCGAAGCGCCATTTTGTCGAATAGGGGAACTCGATATCGCAGCCTGCCTTGATAGATTCTACTGTTGAGTTGATGCCTCCCCAATCCGACATGACCGTTCTGATTAAGCTAGTTAATTTCGACTCTTCATATTTATGACATGGCACACCTACCCGTCATATCCCCACTCGCCTCGTAGGATATCTTTTAGTGTGTGATTATTCATGTCGGCATGAACACCATTGATGAGATTATAAGACGACATGACGGCCCATGGATTAGCCTCTCGCACGGCAATCTCGAAGGGACGCAGATATATCTCCCGCAAAGGCCGCTCCATCACTAGTGAGTCGATAGTGAGACGATGCGTCTCTTGTTCATTTGTGACGAAATCTAGATGTGCATTAGTCAAGATGCTGGTATTTTCCAGAGAAAAGTGGGCAGACGTTTGATAGTAGCGGCAATCCCCTTGGATTGCAGTCCCTTGATGTACTGAGAAGCCAGCTTTCCAGTGAGTAAAGGGTCCTCTGAGAAGGACTCGAAATTCCTGCCCCCTAATGGATGTCGGTGCATGCAGACAGTCGGGGCGAGGAGAACCTGGGCTGATCTTGCTTGAACTTCACCAGCTAGATGCTGACCGACCTGATAAAGCAGACTTTTATTCCAGGTGGCTGCTAAGGATATGCCACATGGGAATAGAGCTGCCTACATCAAATACCCTTGTTAGTAATATGAAGTAGCGACACAGACGGTTACACAGACCTTTGTGCCTCCTACAAAAATACCGCCTCGAGCACCATTTGGTCCATCACTGGTCTTGATTGCAGGTATTTCCTTTTCAGGTATTGCTTTCGTCCTCCAGAAGTCTGCTGCAGTGAGGAGCGAGACCTGTCCTATGTTTAGCTTGTCGTTCTTAGCTTATCCCGTAACACATACCTTCTCTTCGGTAGTCAGAGAGGCTAGCTTCTTTTTCGCAGCTGAACGACTATCCTGTAGAAGACGTTGTTTCGGGAAGGGACTATCAGGAGGAGAGTACTCGGTATCTGGTGTAACATTGGAACCATCAGATGGCGAAGAGAGGGGATCTACCCCGTCATAGTCTTGGTCTTCAAGGGGCTCCATTGTCACGAATAACGGTGCCATGGAATCTCACACGAAGTCAACAAGACTAGAAGACGTTATGTCTTGTTGTGATGACACTATGGGTTGTCGAGGCCGCCTGTTTAGGTTGGGGAATAAAGATGAGAGGACAGAGTGGTCCGCGTCACCATAGGAAAATGGAATCAGACAGACAGACACGCGGATAGTGTCAAGATTTAAATAAGCAGTAATATCGAGATGATCTTCGATAAGTAGCGGGAAAGAAAAAACATATGAGCACTATATAACCAAAGAAGCCGGTGAGTTTGCCAAGAGTGGTAGCGACTCCGGCGTACTATGACCCGAGACGTGACTAAATGCAGACCTAAATTATCTTTTTTGATGTATGTAAGAGGATACCTGTATATGTATATGTAGGATGGCGTGCTGAGACGTCTAGGTGGTATGGCCCCAGTTGAGCCTGGGGTTACAAAGAGGATAGACTTGCCCCGTCAGGATACTTCACCGCCCACGCAAGGCTGACTGAGAAGAGCTAAACCTAGCGATGATCAACGGGTTTCGACATGTGAGGATAGAGATGGCCGAAAAGACACCGTAATGTGGAGGAGAGTGGGCAAGATAGCACGCGGCTCCAAGTTAGTCTCGCAGCGAAGGCGAAGCTGTATGAAGCCGATAAGAGCTATATATTACCATCCATGCCAAGTAATAGCCCACGGCTATGACGGACCGGGTGGAGGTAGACTCTGGTCCTGGGACAACAACCCGCGCTCATCCTACCTACATAGGGTGGGGGGTTCGCTTCGGCAAGCAGAGGGTAACCATTAGGCTGAGGGCACGAGGAGTGCGTGATAGAAGGTTGTCTGACCAGAGCCACCCAGAGCCACGATAAGGTGGTTCGTATTCTGCAGGCATCTCATCTAGGAGTCTAGAAGCAGGCCTGATCTGTTGTCCCTCTTGAGGAACTCTATGAACAAGTAGATCTAGGGATTTTGCTAGTTAGCCTAGGCAAGAAGAACTCGGCCAATTTAGATAGGGTAGTTTAAGAACTCAGAGGATCTTCGATGATAAACGAATATTGCACCTTGAAGCAGCTAGCTAGACTAGTAGGCCATGTCCACATCGCCTGGTAAGAGGACGGGTTCCTCGTTCTGGTTAGACAGCTCCAACGATGACGATGGTCCCGTCGTCGCGATAGTCCCCCTCTACGTTCAATGGGAATCGTTGCATAATACTTAGGGTAAATGTGACCCGAGTTCCGGGCAAGACTTAGCGTAAACGGATGAGAAGAAGGCGTGAGTAGTACTGAAACGTAGCAATACCGGCCTTGTTTAACCAACCACGGTCTACTTCGAGATCCCTGTATAACGTGCTGGAGATAGGCGAAATTTCCGAATGGGCCGAAAGCTACGGGCAAGGTATCTACAAGTGATACCTACATTCGTGCGCGCGCCCTCTTCTCTCTCGATGTCTCTCGTCGGCAACGGTAGATCCAGGGCCATCTTGCCCAGGCACTACTCTGTAAGCACAACGGGCTCGAATATCGACATCAGATGTTTCAAGACCAATGTTCATATGGTGGAGGCGAGGCATCATCAAGAGTCAATTTGGGTAATATGTCATGTGAGAAGCTGGAAGAAGCCGCGCCCGATCCGGGATAAATGGGGTGTATGTAATGGAGTGGGCGGCGCTTTTTGGTGTACTGACCGAATAGACGGGTTCGTGTTCTGTTTTAGAGATGGGGATACAGCTTTGGTCTAGGGCGGAGTTGAGCTGAATTACCTAACAGAATGTGGGGCTTCCTTACAAGTTCGGGAATACGGCCCGAGCAATCTCTGATTGGGTAAAGCGTTTGATGAGTTCCCGTTTAAGTAAGTCACTAAGACAACCAACCTAGACCTAGCCCACAGTGTATAGTTCTCTATACTGTGTGCTATAATCTACCTATTTACGCATTTATTTGGTACCTCAACTAACCATTATGTATGTAAGTCGGATATTTCTCAACGTTCATGCGACTCTGTTTTTATGCCCCGACCCAGTATAGGGTGAAATATGGGCTGCTACAACCCTAAATACGACCGGTATGTCATGCATGTCTATTTTGACCTTGATTTTCACATGCCACAATGACACCTTTGCCGACTCATCCTCACCTCCGTTGCAACATGGTTCCATCCCCGCTCATGAGAGCAACCCAGCCTTTAACCTAATACCTATGATCGACATTCGGTCAGTATATGAGCAAGGCTGGCCCTGTAACATATAATCGCTTAAACCTTTCCTTACTGACTGCCCGACGTTGCATTGGGTGAGGATGGCCCGATATAACTTATCCATCGGGGCCCTAAAAAATGATTGTCGTTGCAGTGCATAGATCGGGATGGACATCTATCTGCATGCATGCATTCATCCCTATTGCAGATTTTATTTGATTCAGGTACGGATAGTGCCGTAACTCGACTAAATTTGTCTGCGGCGAAAAGTCTTTCCATGAACCAGAATGCCGGTATGCAGTACAGTAACGATATCGAAAGGATTATAGACTATCAAATACGGGGTTGAAATGTTGTTTGCCATCATGAAGACATATAATACAATACCATACTTTTAAACGACCGAACTCGTTAGAACGTGACTTGATAAGTGTCCTAATATGATAAGCTTAACCTACGTATATACTTATAAAGCTATGTCTATATGAATGTGGATGATCAATACTATATTGGTGGTGAATATATCATGTATGTATACCTACTACTATATTTCATAGTAGGCACTATGAAATGAATCTTGTTCACCTCGGCACGCTCTGGACCTAGCGTCATCTCAACGGCCATGCATCTCGCATGCTCTCTAAGTTGAACCAGCATATGCAGTATGCCCCGAAGTCTAATTTATCCTCCAGTGTGAAAGCCCGACTCGATTCGGTCCGTAGCCGCTTTTTAGACGGGCGCGCTTATAGTTAGAGTGAAACCCTACATACATGTACATACTCTGCACATAGACATGCACTGATACTCAGAATGGAAGCTATTCAAGGACGTATTATCAGGGGTCGTCAATTATCACTATGGGTCTTACAGTGCAATGGGGAGGAGATATCTAGTATTGTTAAGTTTCAGCCCTTATGTCACGCTTATATTGATACCACTGCGAGCCAATGTGGGAAGCAAGACCGGCTCCGAACCCGATTGGGAGACTACGCCGATATACATAACTAGTAGATCTAGCAAATCGAGATGCCTACTATAGGTTGAAAGCATACAGAGCGTCATAACTTGCGCAGACGTTATAGCAATAGCTAGATAGTAATGAGCGTGATAACTACATAGATATGTTACGTAGGTTGTCAACTCTTCTTAAATAGCCCTATTCAATTACACGCCCTGCCAATTGATTACTTAGGAGGTCCTCAGTCGATCTTTGAACACTTGTTAATCCCGGAGGAAACTAGAAAGGGGATTTCAAAGTATGGGAATTGAAAACTGACGTTGAGATCGCTAAATTGCTAGTCTTTCGGAGGTTACATCATGTCGGAGGATATTCCTACCCGTAGCTTACCACTGCATGCACGTGAGTTGCATGCATGCAGCCTACGATCCATGATTCTAGCGACGGGGATTAGGGGAGTTCTAGCGTAGCGTATAGCGCCATCTTGCTTATTACTTATTCGCTTTTCCGACATATACCCTCTCAAGGTCCCCTGTAGACTGGAGTCGATACCTGTTATTATGCCCTCTGCATCAGTCCAATCGAATGCGTGTCCTTTTCCCCAGGTCTTCCTCTACACATAATGCTCCAAAAAGAGGCGAAGTCCAATTCAGATGTTCTCGAAAAGGGCTTGACGACATGGCATCTCACGAAGCACCGCCTTGGCTTGCATAAGACTAGTAACCGCATCGACCGATTTCCCCATGTGGGTAGAGACTCGCTACGATACCACCTACACTACCAGACGAAGGCCTCGACTTTCTTGGCATCGACGGAGATGCAAATTGTTCTGGAAGCCGGAAAATAACAACATGCAAGGTAGACGTACGGATATGCTGGCAGACTGGTTTGTTGACAGCTGAACCGATCACGGCCGTTCCATCTCTGTCAACGCCAACAGTAATCAGCGCTGCTCGCCCTCGACGAAAGGCATAACAGTTGCACTATACACAACCATCAATTGTCTTCCGTCGGACGGCCCCAAATGGGAACATCCGCTCCTGGTCACGTAGCCTCTAAATCGAGGCCCGGAACCAAGAAGGTATGCAACGCCCCCGAAAGAATACGGGGTGTTGTTCCGTAATAGTAATTGCTCGGATCCGGTATGGTCGGTCTTCATGAATTCTCTCTGTGACGTATCTCGAATAATAACTAGGCTTGCTTTTGCAACTTTGGTAGTGTACTATGGAGTAGTTATAAAAACCCTAAAACCTGGTTGATCCTGGATTAGTTAAGTGACATCAATTGAGAGGCACAGGGTGTTCGCAGCATCATGCCAGATGCGCGCGGGGAAACGATTCTCGACCCGCTGATGACTGATTGACTGACTGGCTGCCTGCGAACCCTACATACTGCGTCGCGTTTCGGCACCATCTCAAGCTCCGACAGGATGCTGCGTTGTTCTAATAGCCTATTGCTCGGCCGAGCATAAACGGATTTACGACGAATGCATGGGACTGATAGACAATTCTATCGCAAGTCTGCACGTTAGCGGATCGCAGGACTCTTTATGTGCCGGATTTGTATAGGTCGGGGCGGGAATAAGCATTTGCTCAGAAAGCCGTCTGTGAAATCCAAGACCCGCGCGGGTTATGTAAGTGCCCGCCGTTCCCCGGACTAGGGGCTCATCTCACGGGTGGCTGTCGGGACCGTCAGACGGCAGCTGCTCTGCCATGTCATTGGCGACAGGATCGGGGGACAGATTACACGGATCTTAACGAACCAGTAGTGATACAACCCGAGGCGCGCGTGAATTAGCTCAGCCTCCAGCAGCATGTATGGCTGTGGCGGGTGCCTGGATAGTTGATTTCACGATACACGGGTTTTGCTCGGGTTGTAAAGCTTCCTCGGGATCATAGTTGGCAACATTGAACGGGAAGACTCCTTGAGATACGAAGCGTATAGGCATGAAATATACGTATAAATAGACAGATAGGTGAACTACAAGCCAGGTGATATTGTGCCAGTAAGACATCTATCACAGCAACATCACAAACAAAGAACTGTTCTGTTTTCTCTACAGGAGCCTCTAATCATCTTACCTTCATCTCATTTATTACATCACCATCTCTAATATACACGAGGGTTAGAAATTTCTACAATGGCCGCCAACTCCAGCCCTACCAAAGTCCTATCGCCTAAATTCATGGCCCACGTCGTGCTCAAGACCCCCAACCTCCAGGCCATGTCCACCTTCTACAAGACATTCCTGGGCGCGCACGCGAGCTGGGAGAACGAGCAGATGGCGTTCCTGACGTA
>JAPESX010000297.1:0-20967 GCA_029590615.1 Nemania bipapillata | reverse complement strand
TCTCTAATTCGGGGTCCTCATGAGCTAAGCAGGGTGGATGTGGTGGTCTGGTCCGAGGCCGCGGACTAGATCGCCCGACGACGTGGAGCGGTCGAACTCCCTCGTCCGACGCACCATGAGGTCGTACGCCTCGTCGAAGTCGGAGAGGATGAGCAGCGGCCTGCCGAAGGGCTTGATGAACACCTGCACAAGGGGTGCGTTGAGCTGCTCGAGGGACTTCACGAGGTAGCTGATAAAGGTGCCGTCTTCTCCGGCGATGTGCGACAGCATCGCCGGCACGTCACCGAATACATTCCGCGCAGAGGCTGCATGGTAGGGGATGCCGGCGAGGGGTTTGGGGAGTGCTGCGCGGTAGAGGAGGGCTAGTAATAAAGATGCGACAAGTATGACTGTGGTGACATAAGTTAGCGTTGAACTCGATATGATGAATAGTCGCGCGCTTTTAAAAGTTGTGTCTGCCTCCATTATTGTGAATTTCCTTCTTTCTTTGGGTGGAATAGGCGGTTTAGAAAATACTGAGGTCGAAGGACTCATTACTACTTGGTCAAAAATATACATACATCTTTATTTGTTACACTGGCAGTGCAATTGTTTATTCGTACACATTGTAGTGTGAGATACGAAATAATTGGTAATAGTGCATCCCTATCTTATGACCTTTCGTTAACTACAATCCAGCGGAATCACTGAGATCTTGTTGAGCGTTATCCGTACTGAAGCATGAGGGTCGCGGAGTAAGCTTAGCAAGAAGTGGAGAGAAGCAGTGCGCGGTGTGATTATGGTTCCGATGATTATGTGCTGATTTTGCTGGTCTTTGATTGGATGGAATGTGGCTTTTGTTCTGAAAAGGATCAATACCCAGAGCTGTCATGTTACGGCATGGATACAATCAATTGGTGTTGGCTCATAGTAATTGTCGTTTGTGGGGTTCAGCGGAAGCGTATGTTCAGTCGTTGGGTAGACTGATAGCTCTATTGTATCGTGCAGTGCATTCAACTCTTAGAAATTACGTGCAATGCCGTCTCTTGAGCACCTTGACATAGAAAATGAATATTAGCTCTGACTGAAAAGTTGCTCTATGAGCAAGAAACTATCAAGCACTCATTAAAGACCCTCTACACTCAATACTTGCCGGGTGCTGTCAATTCGTGATGACTCTCCAATTCTACCCTGAAGCTTGGCTAAAGCTTCTACATAATTTCGATTTCACTGCTTGGAGGCTGTTGTTCGTCGGGGTGCTAGTTTTGACGATCTACTGGACATGCCTCGCTGTCTACCGCCTTACTCTTCATCCTCTGGCAGGGATTCCAGGTCCTCTGCTTTGCCGGGTTAGCTATCTCCCACAGGCCTACTACGAGGCAATTTGCCAGGGGAAATTTATTCATGAAATACCAAAATATCATGAAATATACGGTAGGTCCTTGATGTGCCCACTGTTGTGGCCTGCTCTGATCTAATATCAAAATATCGATAGGGCCTGTTGTTAGACTTAGTCCTCACGAGGTTCATATTAATGATATCTCCGTATTCCATCAGTGAGACGAGTTCCTCTGGAGATATGGCACTTGCGAGACTAATCTTAACTAGGATTTTTAGTAGGCATGGAGGCTTCACAAAGGATCCCGTAACTTACTCCGTCGGAACGTCAAATGCCATGACTATGACGATACCGATTGACGCACATAAAGCAAAACGCCAGGTCCTTGATCCGGTTTTCTCTAAGCGCCGTATCAACATGATGGAAAACCAGATGTATGAAGAGATCGACCGCGTTTTTCTCAAGATCAATGAGTACCACACCCATAACGAAGAAGTGCCTGTACACGAGCTCTTCTACTGCTACACCGTAAGTGCTGCAAATTGCATACACATACCAAAACTTACGATGAATAGGCGGACATCGTCTCTGAGCTATTATTCGGCAAGAGCTTGAACATGATCCTGGCCCCGGACTTTTTAGAGAAGGTTAAAGATATGCAGTTCTTCACTGGAGGCGTCTGGATGGCCCTCCACTTCACAATGCTTCGAAAACTCATCACGGATGGTCCCCGCTGGCTCGCACAGTTTCTAAGCAAGACCTATATCAAGATGATTCGGGTAGGGGGCTTAGATTAGTGACTTTCACTTGAGCATCGCTGACACTTCTTAGTACTTCGAAGGGCTGGCAAAAGAAGCCTTGTCACAGTACGACCATGGCAACGCGAACCTGAAGGGGGCTCACGAAGAGACGATATTCGATCGCATGGTGACTAACAATCGGCGTCGGCGAGAGGCCGACCCCACAGTTAAGCCACTAGATTTCAAAGACCTAGCTGATGAGAGCGCAATGATCCTCAACGGTGGGACTGAACCCCCTGCAAACCAAATGGCTTATGCCACCTATCACTTTCTGAAGTACACTAAGGTACAGAAAAAAATCTTGGAGGAACTGGATTCAATCGAGCTTGACTCCCAGGGTAGGCTGCCATTGCAAAAGGTGGAAACTTTGCCGTACTTTGTGAGTTGCGTTGAGAACTGTGCTAGATGCATCCATAACGTATGAAACCTGACGAGGAATTATAGACAGCATTCATCAAGGAGAGCTTGCGCCACGCAACGCTGATTCCGGGGCGTTTACCTCGTAGAGTTCCGAAGGGCGGGCTCCGTATCCCCTCGGTAGGGGTGATAATCCCCGAAGGTTATGCGGTTGGAGTCTCTCACAATTTAATCCATAGAGATCCAGAGATCTTTAAAGATCCCGACGAGTTTCGACCGGAGCGGTGGTTAGGTGACTCTGGAAAGGGACTCATGCACTGGCTGGTCAGCTTCTCCTGGGGTAGGACCGACTGTATCGGAAAAAAGTGAGTGCTCAACGCCCCAAGAAACTTGAGCAAAAACGAACGATGACTAACGGGCCTATCTTCTACTTAGCCTGGCATGGGCTGAGATGTATCTTATGTTGGCCAACCTATTCTGCAAGTATAACTTGGAGCTTATGCCTGGCGCACATGAGGCGATGCAATGGGAAGATAGGGTTATCATGCACCCTCATGGCTTCCTGCATGTTCGAGCTACACCCAGACTAGTGTGAGAAATTCTGTGAATGGAAAATGTGTATTGAGATAAAGATTGAGCCTGCAGGAGAAGTTGTTTGTGGGGAGAGGTAGGGGGGACAGGTTCGCAATTATTGCCCAGCAGGTATCTCTAATCTCATAAATACAGGTAGGTAGATATACAGATATTGTTATATATATATATGTATGCATGTATACTGGTTATGTATCTAAGATGCCTAAAATAAGCTACGTAGATAGGTACCTATGCAGGTAATTACCTAGACAGGCACTTATCATTATGTAAGCTTGATCTATCTAGATAGGGGCTTACCTATATTCTGTAGATCCCTCCTCAAATCAAAATGCATTTGCTATTCGGAATCCCTAGGTCGAAATATATCAAAAGTTAAAGCAATCAATTAATAAACACACTCCATTTCACTATTTCAGCCTATTTATCTATAATATTCAATTCGCAAAGATACCAATTGAGCTCATTCCACAGCGCCGTTCAGGGCGTCTTGACAGAACTGATTCGTTGCTTTCAGAATGTCCACGCACCCGTCCCCCGTCATTATAGATAGGTGTCCTGCTCCGCGAGCCCAGTACATTCGTTTTGGTGTTTGTAGCTTCTCGAATGCCTCGCGTTGCTCCTCTGGGGGCGATATGTCGTCTAGTTCGGGGATGATCATCATCACAGGCACTCCATCGATCATTTCCAACAACTCTTTTGGTCTCGCAAGTGCCATTTTGACATAGGTCTGTAGCGCGATGCGATCGCGAAAGGTTGGGTGGTCTAGCTGCGCTGCTGACTGCATCAGATTGTATGCCTCGATTCCTCCAGGGCCTCCCGCACCGCCAAACCCGGCGGGGTTATCGCCTTGTGGCGTGAAGGGTTGTAGAGAGAAGGGCTCGTTGCCGCGTGACTGGGACACGCGGTCCTTTATACACTGCTTAAACACTGCCTTCCGCCTGTCAAGTCGTACGAAACTGAGGAGTGGACAGACCATGATCACGCCTTTTATTCTGTGATCGATGGCAGCGGTGCACCCGCTGACCATCCCCCCAAATGACATGCCCCAAAGCAGGACGCGGCGCGGATCAACACTTTGTAAGGTTGAGACATGAGTTATGATGTCTACCACGGAAAACACATCACGGGTTAGCAATACATAGATGAGGTATGTGCTGATGAGAGGCATGCTAGTTGCTGACCTGATAAATCCTCAGCCATTTGGAGCGGGTTGAGTTGGTTTCGTGGCATTCCATCGCTTGCCCCAACACTTCTCGCATCATAAAGCAACACATTGTATCCCAGTGACTGGAAATACTCTGCAATGTCTGGCAGTGTCATTTCCTTAACACAGTTGAACTAATGGTTGTCTTGTTAGGGGCAACTATTTTTTTTGGACATGACTATTGGATTGAATTGGTGAGAAAACATACTCCATGAGACATGATGATTGCGGGAGCTCTCCCGGCTACCGGGAACAGCCATCCCCTGATAGTGATACCATCAATTGTCTTGCACTCGATGTCCTCGTGTCGGGAAAGCGTACCGAGGGACCCCATAGTGGACTAGAGCTCCAAGCTACTTCACTATTGGGGAAGAAAAGAACGCCGTATCTCAGAGTCAGGTTAAAAAAAGTGGAAAAAATTGGTCTGTTATGAGGTACGGATATGAACATACCTATTATGGATTAATACGGTTGATGACGCCCTCGTCGTTTCTCACATTTCGCTCGCTGCGGGGTGCACTCCCATTTGGATGGCAAATCCATCTAATGCCACTGAGAGTAATGATTACGGTGATTACGATCCAACATTGCCACGGATCTATAGTATATCTAGGTTGGCTCTGGTAATACAGTTGATTACAGTATACTATGGTGGTATTTCAAGGAAGCCCCGAGTCTGCTTGTCATCGTCATCATAAGAGTTCGAATTGCTGACTGCAGAGCAGGGGTCCTTGCATTGCACCGCGCACCCTGCATACTTACCTACAACCAACCAGTTTGGCCGATGAAGGCAGAGAGCCCGCATAATTCGTGACAGTTGCATATACTACGAAGCTGACATGGAGTTTAATCTGCTATCGCACTTGTTCGGAGATGCGATTTAAAAAGATGCATGATCCAGCAATAGTCAAACTATTCAAGATGAACAGCGACTACCAGCGACTAACAACGACGCGTCCTTCTCATAAGACTCTTTGGCATTATTGCTATCAATTATTTAAAAATGGCCCCCGCAAAATATGTACAAGAACCTATTGCCATCATCGGTTTTGCATGCCGACTTCCCGGTGGCAATAGCTCACCCCAGAAGCTTTGGGACTTCTTGGAACAAGGGAAAGTCGCCTCTAACGCGGTACCGAAGTCGAGATTCAACATAGAGGGCCATTGGAATGGCTCTCATAAGCCGGGAACCATGCGACCCTTAGGTGGCATGTTTCTTCATGATGTGGATTTCGCAGACTTCGATGCCTCTTTCTTCGAAATCTCCGGCACCGAGGCTATTGCTATGGATCCTAACCAGCGGCAGATGCTCGAAGTCGTCTACGAAGGACTTGAAAACGCAGGCCTGCCGCTAGAGCAGTTGAGTGGAAAGCCCGTCGCATGCTTTGTTGGTGCTTATTCCTCAGACTATGGCGACATGCAGAACCGGGACCCCGAGGACCGACCAGCCAACAATGCCATAGGAATTGGCCGTGCTATCATGGCAAATCGAATAAGCTACTTCCTTAACATTAAGGGCCCTAGTATTACTATTGATACAGCTTGTTCTGGTAGCTTGGTTGGGCTTGATATGGCTTCCCGCGTATTGCAGTCGGGTGAGGTCGATGCCGCGATTGTGGCTACAAGCAATATCTACTTGAATCCGGACCACGTAATTGATGCTGGGAACGTGGGACAAGCTCACTCCCCAACTGGTCTATGCCACACTTTCGATGTGGATGCTGATGGATACGTCAAGGCAGAAGCCGTGAGCTGCGTCATCGTTAAGAGACTGTCTGATGCTATTAGAGACCGGGATCCCATCAGAAGCGTGATCCGGGGGCTAGCTTCTAATAGGTTAGTAGATCTCTCACCCCCCCCTTTTCCCGCGAAGTATGCTCTGTTATCGCATCAGTTACAAGTTGTATAGTAATTAGAAGCCAATTGATCGCTGGTTAACGTCTTATGCGTAGTAATGGACGGACAGCTGGAATTGCAAGTCCTAGCGCTGAAGCTCAAGCTGCCGCTATTCGACAGGCTTATCTTAACGCGGGCATTTCGAATCTTAATGATACGCAGTATCTTGAGTGTCACGGGACCGGAACTCAAGCAGGCGACCCAACCGAAGTTCGAGGCGCTGGCTATGCCTTTGCCTCAACTCGGGATGTCAATAAGCCGCTAATTATAGGCTCAGTAAGTTTAGACTGGCACTATTCCCTTGGTATCTAGCTAACAATTTTGAAGATCAAGAGTAATGTTGGTCATAGTGAACCGGCAGCCGGAATTTCAGGGTTGATAAAAGTCATATTATCACTTGAATACGGCAAGATTCCTGGTACTCCTCTTTTCATCACACCAAGCCCAAAAAGTGAGCACTCGACATATTCACCCTTCTTGACGGTAGCCGCACACTAACGATCCCACTCCTAGTTGATTTCATCGGAAACAAAGTTAGGGCCTCTAGAACAATGATTCCCTGGCCTAATTGCGATGGGAAGCCCAGACGTGCCAGCATTAACTCATTTGGCTATGGTGGGGCAAATGCCCATGCAGTCATTGAGGAAGCTGACTTACAACACCGAGGACATCATGTTTCCTCATTTGTGTCCGCAGATAATTGGTCTCTTGATGAAGACGAAAATGAAGATGAGGAGTCCACTAGACCACAAACTCTAGTGGTCTCTGCCAATGACGCCGCCTCTCTGAAGGCCAATATTGAGGCTCTCTGTTCTCACCTGGCAAACCCACGTGTCAAAGTACGACTCTCCGACCTCGCGTATACTTTGTCACAAAGGCGCTCGCGCTTGTGGCATAGAGCTTACGTTACTACCCGCGATTCTGATATTCGAGCAATCGACTTCACCCTCGCAAAGAAGAATTCACAGCCCCCTAAAATCGGCTTCGTTTTTACTGGGCAAGGTGCTCAATGGCCGCAAATGGGTAAAGAACTGCTACAGTTTTTCCCATGGACTCGGAACATCCTCGAAGAGCTTGATCATGTTCTACAAACTGTCCAAAACCCACCTCAGTGGTCTTTCGTTCAAGAATTGACTGAACCACGATCAAATGAACATATGCGCCAACCTGAGTTCTCACAACCCCTTGTGACGGCGATTCAGCTTTGTATCATTGCCGTTCTAGATTCATGGGGTATCAACCCTTCAAGTGTTGTTGGACATTCTTCTGGTGAGATTGCTGCTGCTTATGCAGCCGGGTTTCTCGACCGAGCTAGCGCGATCAAGGCGGCATTCTACCGTGGCCGAGCTGCTGTTAATCGCAAGAGCGAGTCAGAATCTAATGTTGGCATGCTTGCAGTTGGCCTCAGCTGTGAAGCTGTGTCTCCTTTTCTTGAAAAGTATGAGGGGCTTGCGTGGATTGCCTGCTTCAATAGCCCGAGCAGCTTAACAATATCTGGCAAAAAAACTGCGCTTGAGCAGCTAGCTACAGATATTAAGACTGAGGGGCACTTTGCTCGGTTACTGCAGGTTGATCTTGCTTATCATTCGGTATTAATGGATGTCATTGGCGAGGAATATGAAGTTCTCCTGGCCAAAGATACTCAATTCGATACTCTTAGCAACTCCTCATCGAATGTCTCCATGTTCTCTTCTGTTACTGCATCGCAACTCACCGGACCATCTCCTACCAATGCGTTGTATTGGAAGACTAATATGGTGTCTCCTGTACGCTTTCACGAAGCCTTGAAAGCTATGCTCACACAGGAAGATGGTGGATCTCCTGATATCCTCATCGAAGTCGGTCCTTCAGGGGCTCTCTCCGGCCCCGTCTCTCAGGTTCTGAAGTCTATTACCACGGGCAGTGACATCACTTACTGTGCCGCGTGGTCTAGAGGAGCCAATGCCGTTGAAGCTCTTTTCAATGTAGCAGGTACTCTCTTCGTGAAAGGCGCCGACATCTCAATGGCCCTAGTTAATAATTATACCGACGACGAAAGGATTATTACTGATCTTCCGAACTATAGTTGGAATCATTCAATCAAGTATTGGCATGAAAGCGCAACAAGCAAAGACTGGCGTTTCAGGCAATTTATCAACCATGATCTTATCGGGAGCAAGATTTTTGGGACTTCGTGGCATAACCCTACTTGGCGCAAGCACTTGATGCTTGACGATGTCCCCTGGCTCCGCGACCATAAAATGGGACCTGATGTCTTGATCCCAGGAGCAGGTCTTGCTACTATGGCTATTGAGGCGATGTTCCAAAAGTACACCGCCCTGAACCCAGAAAAAGAAGTTACCTCCGCGAATGAATTGGCTTACCGTCTGCGAAATGTCCGATTTGATCGTGCCCTAGTCGTTGAAGAAGGAAAGGAATGCACTATTCTTTTGAACCTAACTGGGGTACCCGGCAGTAAAGACTGGCACCAATTTCGCATTTCTACCGTCAAAGACGACGTAACTATTGACCATTCTTTCGGTCTTATCAGGGTACAGGATGCCGTCAAAGAGACGATCTCTGCTGCTCAGCTCGCGCCTTTAGAGCAGCCGACCCCTTTTACTCTCTGGTACAAGGCGCAGCGTGAGGCTGGAATGGGTTTTGGTCCATCATTTAAAAAGGTCATTAGCCTCGAAGCTACTAGCGGCCAGCGGTCTTGCCGTGCTCTTATAGACCTGACGCCGCCCAATTCAAAATGGGACCCCCAATCCTTCTACCCATTTCATCCAGCAGTGCTTGATGCTTGCCTTCAGGTAGCCATGCCTGCCAACGCTTCTAACGAGCGCAGTTTGGTTAAAGATGTTATTGTGCCTGGGATGGTCAACGAAGCAATAATAAACAAGGTACCAAACAATATGCACCAGGGTTTGGCGATTGCCAAGTCTGGGTATACTGGACGTGGTCGTCCTGACCAAGCTAAGAGCATTATTTCAGATATAGCTGTTTATGATCCGAAAACCGGAGATATGTTCATGGAAGTTAAGGGACTAAACTACGTCAAACTCGACGTAATATCCAAACCCGATCTACACACATTCGATCGTGTCGTTTGGAAGCCAGACGTCTCGCTTCTTACCCAAGATCAACTGCTGTCGTTTACCCCAGAACATGACGCGGCCAATAAACTCGATGCTGTCATTGATCTTGTTGCCCACAAAAGACCAATGCTCAATATTCTAGAGGTAAACCTTGACAATTCTGACACATCGTGTTTATGGTTCGAGACACCGGATATGACGCCTAGATTGGCATATTCTCAATATGATTTTGCATCGATAGATGCCAAATCGCTTATCAATGTCCAGACACAGAATGAGTCAAACCGAAATTCCTCATACCATCTTATCGACGCAGGTAAAGAAGCGTTGGGCCTTACCAACAACACCACTTATGACCTTGCGATCATTAAGGCACCAAGGAATCTAGGTGTCAGTCTCCAAGATGTTGTTCAGAATTTGAAGCCTCTTCTCGCCACCGAGAGTTACACACTAGTAGTGCAGAGTAACAGCCAGAATTCTATACAAAAGTACCTAGATACTAGGGCCAGCCCCAACGTACCTGGAAGTGAGCCCGACTCATCTGGAGTAGGGACTCCTGGATCGCCTATTTCACTAAACGAGACACCCTCATCTGCAAGCTCAGTGTCAGAGGAAGAATATTTCTCAGTCACGAAAACATCACTGGAAACACTTAGCCAAGCTGGATCTCTTAATGAGAAAACCCCAACCGAACTCGGAAAGTCTAGTGCATTCGACTACGTGCTACATTTGGCTGACAATGATTGTGTTGTCGGAAACCCCTCTCAGTACTTATGTAAGATGAGCAATGGCGACGGAACTAGTACTCTTGATCATTCGGGATCAAATGAAATTGCCGTGATTCGTTTATCTGAAGCTGCTCCTCAAGCTCCCAGTCATCTTTTAGAGGCTATGGAAGATTTTGGGTGGAAAGTAACACAGCACTCCATGTCAACCACTCTTTGCCAGATCCCAACTGATGCGGTTATACTCATATTGGATGAACTTTCGGGTCCTATCCTAACACATATTGGCTTAAGACAATGGGATATGCTGAAATCGCTTATAGCTTCAGCTAATCCACTCTTATGGGTAACGAAGGGCTCGCAGCATCACGTTACGTCTCCGGATAATGCGCTTATACATGGGTTGTTCCGTGTAATCCGCCACGAAGACCCTTTGGCTAAACTAACAACACTTGATGTGCAGTCGAGCACAGGCTCCGCAACGCCTTGGGCTATTAACCAAGTGTTGAAACAGATTCGAATGGCCAAAACGGAAGAGGAATATGCTGAAAGAGATGGAGTACTCTTTATCCAGCGATTGCTACCGGACGCTAAGATCAACTCGTTCAAACGTGACCAAGTCGACGGACCGGAGCCTGTCATCAAGAGCTTGCAAGGAACTAAGACAATGGTGCAAATTCGAGCTGAGAAGGTCGGTTCACTGGATTTGATGTGGTGCGAGAATCATACCAGTGTCCTGCCGGTTGAACCTGGATTTGTTGAAGTGGAGGTCATGGCTATTGGCGTCAACTTCAAGGTAGGGTTACCCATATCAACTAGGCTTCAACAGCGCCCGTGATGAGTAATCGGCCTGTTTCCCATTATACGATTATGCTATGATAAAGGAACGTACTGACAATAATAACAGGACGTCGCCACCACGATGGGCATAGTACCTGAAAACGAATGGATGATAGGGTGTGAATGTGCTGGTGTTGTCAAGCGCATTGGTTCCGGGGT
This sequence comes from Nemania bipapillata, assembly GCA_029590615.1. Classification (NCBI taxonomy): domain Eukaryota; kingdom Fungi; phylum Ascomycota; class Sordariomycetes; order Xylariales; family Xylariaceae; genus Nemania; species Nemania bipapillata. Next base: position 9,997 of record JAPESX010000297.1, on the reverse strand, counting down.
CACCAAATTCCAATTAGGGGATCGAGTTGCGGTCATGAGAAGCGGTACCTATGCCAACCTTCTCCAGACTCCTACTCAACGTGCCCATATTATCCCGCCGTGGATGACCTTTGAAGAAGCAGCTACAATTCCTCTCGTCTACATGACGGCACTCTACTCGTTGTTCCATCTGGGAAATCTCAAACAGGGCCAGGTATGTCAAAGTTCTAGAGATTGCAGACGGCCCCATTTGATGGAATTCAATACTAATGCATATATATAGTCCGTTCTCATTCACTCGGCGGCAGGTGGTGTTGGTCTTGCCGCTATTCAATTAGCTCAGTATAAAGGGGCCGATATCTTCGTAACTGTTGGTACGGATGAAAAGCGCGATTTTCTAGCTAAGAACTTTGGTATCCCTACGAACAGAATGTTCTCTTCGCGAAACACGAGCTTTGCGGACAGCATAATGCGCGAAACAAGCGGCCGTGGCGTTGACGTTATCCTCAATTCGCTTACGGGCGAATTGTTGGACGCATCATGGAGAATCTGTGCAGATGGGGGTAACATGATCGAAATCGGCAAGCGAGATATCGTTGATCGCAATACTTTGGCTATGGAGCCATTTGATCGAAACTGTTCATTCCGAGCGATTGATCTATCGTATACCAAGCACATTAAGGACTCGCTAGTTGAAGAGCTGCTTGGTGAGATTTTCGATCTAGTCAACGCAGGTCACATTAAAGCCATTTTTCCTATCATCGAATATGGCTTTGAGAATGTCCCTGCCGCCCTAGCACACATCCGAAGAGGCCAGCATATTGGTAAAATCGTTATTACCAACCACGGAAAGGAGGTACAAGTTCCCATTAGGCCGGCACTCCGTACGCTGCAATTGGATTCCAATGCCTCCTATCTCATTGTGGGGGGCTTGAAAGGACTCTGTGGTAGTCTAGCCATTCACATGGCGCGCCATGGGGCGAAAAGTATCATTGTCTGCAATAGAAGTGGAACGGCCGACGAGGCATCTGCTAGAGTCGTCAAGGGTTGCTTGGCATATGGGTGTGAGATCACCGAAGCACGCGGTGATATCAGCGATTTTAACTTTGTGCGACGCGTATTTGATTCAGCCAAGGAAAAGAGGATTGCTGGCGTGATCCAGGGAGCCATGGYGCGAGTGAAGCTGCCGTCGCTACTTAGCCAGTTGGCGTTGAAGTTGAAGTTGTTGTTTGTATTTGTGTTATTGGTACTGGTATTGTTGTTGGTGTTAGTGTTGGTGTTGGCGTTGGAGTGGTTGCTTGAATTGCTGCAGGCTCGAGATGGAGAGTGGCGATAATGATGAATATGAGTACTTGAGGTTGGCGTGAGTGTTCGTTTCGCGCAAGCGGAGAGCAGAGAACCGTAGCCCACCCTTCCTTTGATCATCTGGCCTATCATGGGTGGCTTTGCATGCAAGACGAGGGAATTTCATGAGTTAGTGTGTTATTGCATGTGTCCACGATGGCTAGACTACTTGTAGGTATGCGTACCTAACCTAGCATACCTTTTTTATATATATACATCTAGTCTATTTTTTTTACTGAGTCGCCAAGAAGCAGCAAAAGCACAGAGACATTGCTGATTGCTGATTGGGGAATGGGGGATGGGGGTGATGCTGGAGGGCAGACCCAGTGAAGATCCCCAGAACATGACCGATACCGTTCTCTCATCCCTGTGGGTTGTGACGTAGTGCATGTATGTAGGTAGACTATCTCGGTACATGCCTAGTCTATATAGGTTTTAGTCTATCTAGATCTACATTTGTGTGCGTATTCCATGCTTTACTAAGAGATAACGGAGAGAAAAGGACAGGGACGGAAGGAAAAAAGAAAAAAWTGAAAGAAAAGAAACGTTGTGCTTCTCTGTGAAGTGGACATATTAACATTGTATATGTAGGAGTCTGTAGACCAGTGTGAAAGGCGAATAGTATGACTCGAGCTACGGCCGAGATTTTTCTCGGTGGCGTATAAGTAATTACATACCTACAGTAGGTAGACTAGGCTGTCTAGAATCTAGATCAGGTAGGCATCTACAGTGGTCTAGGCAGGTCAGACTAGGCAGGTTAGACCTACATAGGTAGGTACCTACAGCAAGCATCTGTACAGCTTGCTTCATTCAAACCTTTTCAAATAAGCGTCGGCCTTCTCCCACTCGCGCTCGATGATGCGTTTCCTGTCCTCACCCCTCACCCGGAATCGAGCCTGGAAGGGCTTTGGTCCTTGTGTCATACCCCCATGAAACCCGTTCACACTCGTATCCAGCTCATCCGGCGAGACGGCCTCGATGTCAAAGCACCACACGACTTTCGCCATAGTCAACAGCAGGCTTCTCTGAGCCATGACCTGGCCCGGACACACTCTCCTGCCCCCGCCAAATGTCCACACTGGTCGTCGTGCATGGCCATCGCTGCTCTGTGCTAGGCTTGTTCTGGAGCCCGTAGCATGTCGAAGAAACCGCGTGGGATCGAATTCCTCGGGATTGTCGAACTCCTCGCTGTCGTGATCGATCTCCTCGACGTTTAGTATGACCATTGTGTTAGCGGGGATGAAGAATCCCTCGTAAGTGTCGTCCTGAGTCGTGGCATGCGGGATTCCGCTGGGGATGCCTGGTCGCCATCGGAAAATCTAGCTCTTTTTATGAGCCAAGCAGGACTGGCTGGACAAGCAAGACAAGGGCCCAAGGGTCAAGGGCATGCTGCCATGTATAGGGGAATGAGGCGACTTACTTCTAGTAGGCAGGCTGTCAGATATGGCAGTTCCGCCTCGTTTGTCCTCGTCGGCATCTGTGCGCTCCCATAGAATCCATCCACTTCTGCCTGAGCCCTCTTCAGAATAGCGGGATACGCCGCCATGGCCAGGAGAAACGTCTCGAATGTGTTCGTCGTAGTTTCTGCGCCACCTTCCATTAACACACCCCCCATGTACTCGAGATCGGTATCGCTGTATCCGTCCTTCTCCTGCCTGCGAAGGAGATCCAACATGAAGCATTCCCTACTTCGGCCATGTGCCATTCTCTCCCTCACCCCGGCGGCCAACTCGCGGTAGAGAGCGTGTTGTTTCTGCCCTACCGATTGCACTCTTTGCTTCCAACCCCGCCAGGGAGTAAGAAACTCTGGTACATATTTCAAGAACGGGAAGATATCAACCGGGGGGATGCATCCAGGAGATGTGATTACTGCCCAATCCGCCATTAAATCAAAGAAGCGATTCACATGACTATTGTCGCTGAAGTCCTTCGCCCGGATTCCGTAAACTGATGTGATAAGAATAGCCCCGAAATATCGAGTCACATGTTCTTGGAATCGCGCCGGCTCTGTGAGCAACTCGTACACTTCGATGTGGAAAGTCAGTTCCGTATGTTACATATGAAGTCTCGAGGCCTCCGCAAGCCTGAGAGACCATTGAGCCCCAAAAGACATCCCACGGCAGCAAACCAACGTCACCACCAAGTGCCATAGATAAGAAGAAAAAGATGGAAAGTCTAACTCACCGAGCTGAGATGACTCTGCCTCATCTATGGGGTAGCGCTTTTCGATTTCGCTCTCTTTTACAAAGTCCATCATGGTCTTGCGCTCCTTACGCCACTTTGGACCGTACTCTAGCATGGCCAAGTGGTAGTCACCGGGAGGCTGTAAAGAATGGTAATTTAGAGAATGCATGCCACATACAGGACAGACTTGGCTCGTTTTTAGGACGCCCGAGATGTGCGCGAGGGTGGCGTAGCTTATGGAAAGAAATGAAAATTTCACTAAGACTGGAGAGGTAGATGGTGGGGAGGGAGAGGACTGAAAACGTACTGGCATCACCATCGGCGCTGCGAGAAAAGGCGGCCGTGACGAGTAGATGGCTCCGCGTTGGTCGAGCAGGTCTCGAGCGACCTTCCAATTGTTTATCACCACGGCCTGCGTGCCTGAGCCCAATTGGAGACCCATGAGGCCATGCGATGAGTATCTTCGGCATAGTTCCGCTAGTTTCAAATGCCCCTTTTCGAGCGAAAGTTGATGCAAATTACCTAGAATCGGTAGCGTTGGTGGACCTGGAGGGAAGTTCAGAGGGCGGCGTTCCACGAAGAGGAGGCGAACACAATGATATAGCACTGTGACACAGGACAATAGCCCGAGTAAAGTGGTAATGTACGCCATTTTGTTAGGGGTTCGTCCAAAGAGTTCATCAGTTCACTGTTTTCCTAAGCGATCAGTTCTTGAATCGAATAAATACTCTGTGTATAGTCTTAAAGTAGGAAGTATAAGCGCCATTAAATAGGCGTGCAACTCGCAGATTATAGCTATGGCACCATCCTACATTTCAAATCAGGAAGAACGTCAGGCAGCAACCCTGACCGCCGAGAGGTTTATCACTGGCTTGTCGCACACTATTCGTCGAGAGTGCGAGTGGGTTACACGCCCTTGCAGCTTGTGGCAGCAATGTGAAAACTGGCGAGAGGTTCGGAAGCACAGTGGCCGATGTGAGCAACCTTAGCGGTATTTGGAGTAACAACTCATATTGGTTAGCCTTTGGTTTGCCTCCTGCGTCATAATTTTGATCCTATCTATAAGCAAATCGAAGTTGTCGGCCTACATCTACATGGGGAGCAACGGAAAAGAGAGGGGGATATAAAATATAGAGAATGNTTTCATAACTAGAATATTATTTCACGATTGCTATGGACATACGGCGAACCGCCAAAATGCAATAGATAGCACTAGACAAAAGAAAGGGAAATCAATAAGATGAGGCGAGAGAACGACACTTGGAAGGATTACTACCAGCTCCGCATAACATCATCAAAACAACAGGGGTCTCATGGCTCCTTGCCCGACCAGCTGTTCTCTGTGCATGACTGTGCTGCTAGGGTTTGGAGTTACTCCCCTCCTAAGGTGTATACTAGGGACTAAGGTATCAACTATCCGTAGAGCCCTACAATCTAATATCTAGGCTAGATATTGTAACAAGGCATGTGGGCGTCTTGCTAGGCTAGGCATAAGCTTACGTTTAATTTTGTCTGATGTGATTTATAATTTACGACTTGAAGGTAAAATGGCTTAACTCTATTATCTTATTATACCCCACCTCAAAAGAGATCTAACGTGGAAGCCAAATCCCGGTATCCATTCAGGCGGAACAGAGATGCGGAGGTTCCAATATTTCTACAAGGGAGACATGTTGCGAGAACCCCATAGCTGAACTCATACCTCTCGTCCTAACCTAGTTAGGACAAGAACCCGGAACAAGCCGGCCAGAGTACGATAACGAGATACATACATGTATCAAATCGTATGGCCTTAAAGTCGTCGTAGTTGATCAAATTAGATTTGATTTTGTTCTGTGATGTATAATATTAATACGGATTATGGTGTCGATGCCGCTATAGCGAATCATTATTCTTAAATCACAAATATCCTTATATTTTCTTTTTCTAAAAAAGAGAAACTGTTATCCTAGCACCAAGGTAAGGTGCCTTGGTTTTTAATGTCCCACCAGAATTTATTAGAAATATTCCGAACTCTACAGCGCAAAGTTTTCTTTAATTCTTGCCTTACACTCCTTCTTAACCCTATGTTGTACTATTATAGCGGTTTGGGCACTGGATCGTTAGCATAGCGCTGGATCTCATAATATGTACCACAATATAGAATTAGTATGCATTCCAAAATATTTCCGCGATCGATATCACTATATAGTGATTATATGACTGCTCTAAGTTTGTACTGTCCTGCAAGCCGAAGGCGGTACTGTCAGGTGATACGCTCGCAGGGAGTACGCTGCTAGGGCCCCTAGGGGTAATTGCATAGAGGTATCATGTTTACAAGTCCTTCTAGCGAAGTTTAGAGAGTCTAGGAGTTGATATCTTTGAGCCCTACACCTATATAGAAAACTTGTTGACTGGCCTATTCTCACTCTAGAGTAAATCCCCTAGCATTTACTAACAAATAGTCACATATAAGCCGCAAAAGAGACCTGTAGCGCGGTACATCTTATATTCATGGATACGTCATCATTTTGATACAGTGGCGTGGTCGTATGTGAGACATCACCAACAAGTACATAGTAATTCATTTATGGGTGAGTATATGTATACTAAAGAAACCTGTATTCGGTATTAATCAAATCGTCTCCTATAAGAAATCTTGGCCTTAACTCAACTTTGGATATATACTTTACTCTGTTGAGATACATTGGTCTTTTGGTGGATAATAGTATGTAAGACATTTTACTTGTAGTCTATCACAGCCTTATAAATAACTATTATGGAGTAGATTAGATGAAGAGCACGCCCTGTCGTTCTTAGATCGTACAATTGGATAGACGAATATTAGTATGATGCATACTTGTGTTACTAGGTATTAATTCAATCTTGTCTAGAGTTTGTTCTAGATGAAACGAGGGCCGCCGTCTTAGTACTACGAATAAGTAATCCCCAACCCCTTTTTTTTCTTTCCCCCTTCCCCCTTCTTTCTTCTTCTCTTCGCTCTCTTCCCACTAATCTTACTACCTACTCTAGGCTGAATACCTACTAGTATATGGCTAGTATCTCATTGGCTTTTGACGGCTCTTCTCTTCTTTCTCCATTTTCTGTAGTAAAGTGAGATGACGTTTGTTATGTTTACTCCTCCTCAATCTCAATATGTAATTGAGAGATAAAGAGTACGACTGGCCGCATCGGAATGACCTGGTCATTAACCAACACACCATTATGTGCTACAGCATTAGAAGGATCCAGTGCCTATTTTACGAGTTAAACTCGCTCATAATACTATAATTACAAGTTTCTATTACTATATTAGTATGAGTTTCCTAAACCTCTTATCTTAGCCGATCTGGTAAGACTGACTGTCACAATATCTTCTACTCTGATCAGACTCGCCACTAGATTGAGATTCTCCCTTGAAAGCTGTGCTTCCTTACCTGCTAGTGCTATATCGAAGGGAGAAATTATCCGCTCCACAGCTACGATCGTTGAGAATCCCAGGCCTTGGATAGCAGACTATCGAGAGCTTCTATCGTGCTATTTTTCCAGCCTATGGCCCAAATATCCTTGAACACTACATTTGCAGGCACACACTCGCTCAGCCTTATTTCAGCTAAATTGAAGGTACATGGGCATTGGGTTTCTAGGACGCTATTGAATTTAGACACTGAATAAGGGGTAAGATGGCTAGTGAGAGACTACTTATTTCCTACGGCCACATCGACCATTGCCCAAGACATATTACCATTGGGACCAATACCACTCTTCTTTGCTAAAAAGAAGGAGGAAAACAAGAAAATAGGAAGGTAGAGTTCGCTTAATCTAGACTTATCGCAACTGGTCCTCCCGATATAGTCCTTTAGTTCCCTGTCTACCTCTTATAATTTGACCTGTTTAGTCCTTTAGGTCGGTCTCATTCTGAGACCCTAACCCGAGGATCACCAAATGACTCAATACCTCGGTGCTCCTTCCATCTCCGATGGGCTACTTTTACGTCTTTAGAGGTAATTGGCCTGGGAATCATTGGACCGAGCTATTGCACATGGTTCATTGACGAAGGGTGATCGTGAGGGTGAAGCTCAGTGGTTTGAACTTGACAGCGCATCAACGTTTGAATCTTGACCTTCAGTTCATCTATCCTGCACTAGTAATAGGCCGTATAGAGATCGCGTGAGTTGACGGCTACGACGACTTATCGTGAGACTTGAGGTTCTGCGATATATCTTCCATGCCCCAAACAGTAGACAATAGAAAAAAAATCGATTGAAGATGAACATTGGAGACTACAGAAAGATTCCCGATGTGCGGTAGGTCCTAGCCTTGTACCGTTACCGTGCAGTTAATTATCAAGAATGACTATCCGATATGCGACGAGTCTCTTCATCTCTTAGGGAGTGATAATAGCGAGGAGAGTAGTTGGCAACAAAGCCCCCAAGACCACAGTAGTCTTACATGTAATAACTTGGACTGGGCGACCCGTCTTATTCTCTCATAGCAGTGGAAGAGTCCGGTTCGCGACCTCGTATGCCCAAAATGGGTGATGTGATACATGTCAGTCCAACCCACGGAACGTAAAAACTACGCTGCTTAGGTGACCCTATCTAGCAGGCACATCAGTGCAAGTCCAAAAGAGGCAGTCAGCATTATCTACCGTAAGCAATACAGACAAGATACTACCTATGGGGATGGGGACAAGAGGATACGGAGTTCGCATTCATAGGCTGACTCAATTCATCTCGGAAGGTAAGAGATGGAACTTGGAAGAAAGCCTCAATCACAACAAAACGCCGTTGCTCATCTGTGCACCGAATTTGACCCGCTCTGGCGTCGACACTATCGAGACGGACACGCCTTTCTGGACCTCTGCCTATCGTTGACCGGTTATAAGTAGTGGTCTTCTCTGCCGTCATCATGCATGTGAGAGCCAACAACTTGTAACGCTGCATGTTAACTGTGGATGCGATTGTGACTAATCTATACACCACCACGTCAAAAAGATAGGATTTTAGCGAAATGAAGGGTTCTAGAGACGCAAAGACGAGCTCTGCTATAGCCGGATGTAGAGTGAGCGATGCACTGGTCGGGCGCGGCATTCACATGATGCGCTGGATTGTGGGCATGTGTACAACAGCGCACCCGCTGGTCCCGTTGTTGTTGTTGTTGTTATTGTTGTTGCTTCTCGACTAGCTCAGCTCTCTCCTTGTCCCACTCTTGTATGTAGGTCTATTGTAAATAAGACGACTGTGGGCGTTGCGATAGAGGCCTTGTGCTGGGTTTCGTTTTGCTGCCTGACATGGAGGAGCATATAGTATTTCTTCTTGCTTATATATGTGATACGCACAAATGTAGTGTTATATATATATATTGCATTTGTGATGCGCGACAAATGGTTAATGTTATCTAGGTATTACAAGTCATAGCCCCCAAGAACTAGAGTGACTTAGGTATGTAGATAGATAGATTGATATACTAGTATACGAAATGTTACAGTACAGAATTCAGTCTTCTTAATCCCACAATAACTTAAGGCCGATATTTCAGCGTATTATAGGTGTGACGGACGATAGTACCCACGAACAAACAAACAACCGAATTGATTGTTTCATCCGAATCTGTTGTAGAATACCTACCTGGATGTAGGCAGGGTAGATAGAGATCAAGTGAACATGGCGCAGATACGGTGCAGTGCATAAGTATTCTGTACTTGTGCGGTATCCAGAACATATCTGTACGAAGTGCATGCGTATAGCCGCAGTGTATTCTGTACAGGTGCCGAAATAGCACCGCCCGTCCTGATCAAGGCATGTGATGCCACCTCACTGCATATGTATGCCCCATCACCGCGTGTTCAAGACCCCTGTCGCATCGCCTACAGCAGGTCCCACAGCAAACAGGATAGTGTAGAGCGGTCACCAGTGCGATCGAGTCATGTCCTCTTCTGCAGGTTTGAGTACACACGGGCGTACATGCACATTGGAGGTATATAGTGAGGAAAAAGAGGCCATATGGAGCGACGGCCGAGGTAAGGCTAGGCGAGGTGAAGGAAGCACAGGCCCGTGTTCTGTATTAGGTATTCTGTGTGACATGCGCTCTCATCTCTCAGCAAAGTCGATTAGGTAAGGATTCGAGATGAGCCTGGTGGCCTTGCTCAGCGCGATCCAGCAGTGTTGATGCTGTTTCTCGCCCTGATACGTCTCCCAGGTGAAGTGCTCGACTTCGCCCGGGTTGAACTGCCAATATCGTAAGGGCGGCCGGCGGGTGATGCTGAACGGCGCCGTGGTTCTGGGTTTGTCACTCTCGTCACTCTCGTCGACGCCATGCTCTAAGTCTTGCAAGCCGGCATAATGCGTTCGAATCGGTAACGCGGACGGAAGCTCGACAGTGTAGTTGATTTTCCCTTTGCTGCCGGTTCGCACGCGAATCTGCTCCAGATAGGAGGCGAGAGCACGCTCGGGGATCTTCCGCCAAGGCCCTCGGTCGTAGACATCAAGCGAGACCCGCAAGCTGTGCA
>JAPESX010000296.1:0-20978 GCA_029590615.1 Nemania bipapillata | reverse complement strand
AAGAACTACCCGAAGCGATGCCGTGGGTTATCTAGGGAAATGTCTGAGTACATGGTGAAGTTTTGAAGTTCGCAGGTGATACATAAAAGTTTTTTTCACTAATAAAATTCATAGTAGCTTGCTTGGCTTAAGAAACTCAACAGTCATTTTAATCCCGCTTAGTCAACTTCAACAAAACATCTGCTTTGGGCGTCCAGCTAGCCTTGTCAACATTGTAGCTATCGCCTTCCTGCTCCTTGCTGCCCTTCAAGACATCGATATCGTATGCGCGGAACAGATGTAATACCAATGATTTGACAATATGGCTGGCAACAAACTGGCCCATGCACTTTCGGCTGCCAATCCCGAATGAGTGAAGGTTATATCGGAGCTGATAAGGGGTTAGCCTAAAAGGAGAGGGGATGAGAAGGACTATGCGTCGATGCGGACTGTGACTTACATCAGAGGTCTTTATGTTCTTGAGCCTTGACGGATCAAATTCCTTACTATTTGGGCCCCAGAAAGGATTTCGAACATTTATCGCGAGGACATCAACGAGGGTTTGGGTCTAGATGTACGTTTTGATTGGCTGTCAGCATGTCGCATATACATAGTCATACTATATCTTGCAGTAGGTAAAAATCGGGTCTGCTTACGTTTGGTTTCACCCGAACGCCGTGGAAGTTCTTAATGACGGACGAAGATTCCCCAATTGTAAAGACTGCCAACACAGCATTTAGTCTTCAGATAGTTCACAACAGCCCTTTGGTTTCGGGCTTAGAGAAGGGGGCAAGGGAGATCGGACGACGTACTAGCGAACGGCCGGACGCGCATAGACTCAATGAAGCAACGATGGAGGTGAGTGTCGCTCCTTGAAATATACTGGGCTAGGCCATCATCATTTGCAGTCATCTCGTCATAAAGCTCTTGTTTAATATGTTCATGATCAGCAACGAGCAGGATGAACCAAGTGACGACGTGCGTGATCACGTCAAGATTGAGCATGAGGAGTTCATCTAGCGTATGGAGAAGCTATTGTGATCCCAGTTGGCTGTCAGCATGTCACTTATCATATTTTAAGAGGGCTAGATGGCTAGAAACTCACTTCATTCATAGACATGTTTCCCTTTTCATATTCTCCCCAATAGGTCATAATAGGCGCAGAAGTACCGGAAGCTTTTCTCCTCCGAACTATGCCAACGTTAAAGTCGCGCCACCCCCTATTAAATTCTCTGAGTTGTTGAACGGCGCCACGGCTGAACAAGTTAGCCAAAATTTTGGACCGGTAAAGACCACCAGCGATCCAGTATTGATTGAGTGCTATTCGTTTCTCCGTGACCGCCCACAAGTTTCGCTCCTCTTCCTCTGTCATTGGCCCGTATATGGTGGCGGCCGTTTGGAAATAGGGGAACTTGGTAAAGGCTTGCAATAGGGGTAGGCTGAATGACTTGTCGCTATTCTCGAATGACGCTCCGGTCATCTCTTTAGCAAATAGTGGTAATTTCTCAACGTAACCTCTAGCATCATTTTTGATATCATCGAGTCGAGCCGCTGCGGCGGAATGTGTAAATGCTGGTTCGAATGTCCTTCGAAGGCGCTTCCAATCTTGGCCATAAAGAAGGCCCATAGCCTGACCTAGAATTTCTCCGACATACCAGCCGAGATTTACATTAGGTGCCTTGGGATGGTCATTTGCATCAGAGCTAAAGTGCTTCAACGCCTCCGGTGTAGTGATAACACTGTTTAAGGGGTATCAGTATATTTCCCGTCTTTGGCGTCGAAGCGGCGAAAAAGGTGACAGCTGCAACATCGACATACATTTCAGGGTTGAAGCCGGACCATACCCGGTACACGGGGCCGTACTTCCGCCACTCCTCCGATTTAGCTCTGCCGTTGGTAAACCGCTCTACCACATTGCCATTAGGGAATCGCCACTTAGGACCTGAGACCTGCTCGCCGCTTCGTAATACCCCTGAGTTCAAAGTCCGAATAATCGGCAAAGTCACCGTCTATCTCCCACTTAGTATTATACGTGGGGTACAGTCATCCGCCTCTTAGAAAGACGTGTATACGAATGTGCATACCTCAAGGATCCATATTCCGTAAATTCGAATAACGAAATATGTGATAGCGATCAAGAACACGGGGTATACCCAATTCAGTGAATACATTTTGTCCTCTCAGTTCAAGCTCTGAATAGGGGCAATCAAAGAATGCTTATCATGTATAGCTATATGCATTGCTGCTCGCAAAGCTATTATGATTAACAATAGTAGCCGGACGCGCCTATGACTTTTGCATTGTATGCCTTTGGCTGCATATCTAGTCTAGTGAACGACATAGGCCCTGGCCACTAATCTGCGCCTACGAGGACTATTAGTCGGCCTATTATCTTGACTGTCGGTGCTTATTTAAACATCCGAGGAGCGGCCGCACCCGATCTAGCTGTACATCGTGCGTTTCCGAACAATAGGGGAACCATTTACACCCAATCTTTATTACAAGTGCGGGAAGTTAAGGTTAACAGGGCGAGGTGATAAGCATAAACTATGATAGGCAATATGTGTTGATAGTCGCGTGTTCAGAGTGACTTATTCTGCAAGTCAATCGAAATATGCACAGGGGAATTCCGGCGACTTCTTAGTAGGCTAATTGGCTGCTGACATGATATTCATTAACACTTGGCGACCAGACTCCGCTGACTACTACTGACGTACATCACGAACGTCCGTATGAGCATGAGACCCAAAATCCGAATTCGGTGCTGACGGTTGGGCTCTATAGTTGCTGAGTAGCGCTTTTAGGAGGGTAATAGAAAGATGATCGCCTTTCGAGTTCGCGATTTACTTTCCAGCCGTGCTTGCTGAGTAGGTTGTCTCCAGGGGCCGGCTAACACCATGTTCTCGCTCCTAAATCGTGTATTCACCTCCTTCAGCCCGCCAGTGGCGGAGAAGAAGAAGGATGCCATTAGATTTGGCGTCCTAGGCGCAGCAAAGATTACGTGAGTTCTCGTTCATTTCTTCGTGATATAGGCCGTTTCCGTGCTTGGCCAGTTATACAGTTTATTGACGAGTCATTTGGCGTGCTAGGCCTATGGCACTAATCACACCAGCCATATCGCACCCGGAAGTTATAGTGCAAGCCATTGCTGCCAGAGATCGTAGTCGGGCAGAGGCATTTGCAAGGAAGCACGGCATTCCCGAAGTCAGAGACAGTTATGAGGGTACGTTTGATGCATGACGAGCGAGCATGCGCCGTACACTGAGACTCCATACAGTAGGAAAAACTAACCAGTGTCCATGATAGAAATTCTGGAGGATCCCAATATCGATGCTGTGTTCATACCGCTTCCAAACGCGTTGCATTATGAATGGGCTGTCCGATCGGTCCGTGCTGGGAAGCACGTTTTGTTAGAAAAGCCGTCTACCGACAATGAGACCGAAGCAACAATACTCTTCAACCTCCCAGAACTTTCCTTGTCCCAGCCCAACCCTCCAGTTCTACTAGAGGCTTGCCACAGTAGATTTCACCCTGCGCTTCATAAGTTCTTGACATTTGTACACCCTCCGGACGTTGTCCACGTACACACCGACTCTATGGTGCCGTGGTGGTTCGTGGGTAAGGACAACCTCGAATATAACTACAAGCTCGGAGGCGGGAGCATTATGGCACTAGGCACGTACAATTTCGCCGTACTGCGCATGATTTTCGGCAGTGAGCCTGAAGAATGCCTCACTTGCACCACGGAAGTCCTGGGCGATGGCATCCATGATCAGTGTGACTACACCTTCAGAGCGCAGTTCCGATTTGCCACGGGGATCGGTGAGGCCACATCGACCCTGAAGGGACCTCTCTGGTGGAAGCCGTCCGAGGCGAGAGTTACACATAGAGAGGTGGTGATACCCGATAAAACACTACCAGACACGCAGGAGAAAGTACGGACACGGCAGGTGACGCTCCATGGATTCATGCACGCCGTGCTCTGGCATCGCATCGACGTGCAAGACTCGTATGTGATCCGCAGTATAGTCAGCCAGAAACCCGTGAAGAAATGGGTCGAGTCCAGTTCACACAAAGCCTATACCTACGAAGACGCAGGCGACGCGTTCGCTGGCTTACCTGGTGAGGACTGGTGGATGTCATATCGGTACCAACTCGAAGCCTTTGTGGACCGCATTAAGGGCAGAAAAACGCCATATTGGGTGTCGGGAGATGATTCAATCAAGCAAATGCGCATGGTTGACATGGCCTATAGCAAAAACGGCCTGGGACTACGACCAACCAGTTCATTTCGCTAACAAAATTCTATGTATAAAAGGTAGATAGTAATTAAGCTATCTAGTCCCGAAGAGGTTTAAGAAGGCGAAGGCCCACATGGCGTATAGCGGGGATTTATAACTATATTTAGAAACCGTGCGGCGCGACGCGTCCTCAGGTACCTTATATCCACTAGAGATCGCTATAGGTATTGGCAAGCTCGAAATTTGTCTATCTCTATCTACAATTACCGGCAAACACCCCCTATCTCATTTTTAAACTCCTAAAAGTCGACGTAGTGACCCCCAGCGTGTCAAGGCAGCAACTATTTTTGCGCCCATGGCCATCCCACAAGATCAATGTTCAGCTCCTTCCCGGACTCGAGTTCCTTAGCTCGGGACTTGAGTTCGTCAATGTCCCAGTTGCACCATAGAAATTTTCCCTTGAGGAAGCTAGCTTCGGGGCTAGCGAGCCATAGATTGAAGCTCGCAGGTAGGGACACTAGGTAGATCAACGAGTTAGCATTGACATATCCTCGCCGGCACCGCCTACCACCCTTCTTGTACTAACCGTCGTCCGTCTTGACACCCTCGAAACTCTTAGCACCCCCGGTAGTCAAGTTCATCTCGGTAATAATGACACCCGGTTGTGTATGGAAGATACTCAAATTAGGATTCGCAAGGGCGACTGTGTCCCAAAGACGGTATACAGCCATTTTGGCTACGCAATACGAACTGAAATGGTCATTAAGGCTCAGATGCGCACCCCATGAGTTAATGGCAACGGCGACGGCATTGGGGGCGGCGTGTTTGACAAAGGCCCGTGAAACCCAAAAGGCGCCGGCGAGATTGACCTGTATAGCGTCGAGATAGGCGGCACTATCGGCCTCTGTCACTGCCTCCTTGGGTCCGATGACTGCAGCAGTGTGGATGAGGACGTCAATCTTCCCGGACCGAGCAAAGCGGGAGAAAGCGCTCTCCACATCGCTCTGTTTAGTAATATCAGCAGAGATGGCGACGACCTCTACACCAGGATACTGGCTCTCAATGAACGCCTTGTTTTCGGCGAGGGGGCTTTCCCGGCGTCCCAAGAGGGCAATTCGAGTGGCCCCTGCAGCGGCAAAGTAACGGGCAGTCTCCCCACCTATGCCAGTGGTGCCGCCTCCAGTAACAAGGACGGATTTCCCCTTGGCGGAAACCTCAGGGCGGGATGGAGAGCCGCATGACTGGGCTTTGGTGTGCCATCTCTTAGTGGGAGAAGGAAATGGAGGAGCGTCAGACATGATGGTTATTTCTTATTTTGCTTGGCAGTGCTGACTAGTGTGTGTGGATGAATACATGAGAGACTGAATATCTATTCGTCAGGAAATACTACGGTAGTATTTGGCTATCTCATGACCTACCTACCTATCTACTTACCACTGAATGCTGATTTTTAAGCAGGCTATCTTCAAAATGTAGCTATGGCTTAGTAAATAAAAGCGTTATCACAAGACGGGAAAGAGGCCGGTTCAATTTGTGTTGTCTGTTTGAACTGATTACGAAATCAAGTGAACAGACACTCTGAGAGAACTGCTTACATGTGCAGCTGCCCAATGGCTCGGTGCAATTTTGTGTTGGTCCATAGAAGCAGTAGAGATCTGTCATCTCACTGCGTGACTACATGCCAGTATTCTATACCCATATGCACATGTAAGCACCAGATACAAGTAGGTACATAGGGGGTACAATGTCGTTAACAGACCCCGGGTCCGGGTAAGATGCAGGGGAATCTGCAGCTAAGCTATCCCCACTGTTCGTTGTTCCGCCACTCTGGTACAAAATGTACCGGTCGGGGTTTACAATTTTGAATACCTACTTACCTGCGGCGGGGTTGTCGATCTATGCTCTGTCATCCTTCCCGTCTACTTGCAGTCTTGACAGATCGTACATAGATTGTGTTAAGGTTAAGGCCCAGCCTCCTGCCATGTGCATTAGTCTAACACACATACAGAGTACCACTATGCAACCTACCTAGCCTCCTCCATACATGTAGGTACCCGCCCAGGTCTACCCCTCGCCTAACGATGGCTAATCATTTGAAGTTGACATCGTCTCCAACAACAGCAGCGGCAACAACAACAATCAATCAAGATGTCCGGGTATGCAACCGGCCTACAATCTGTCTTGCGATGCGGACAGTGTAACAAACCTTTTGACAAGCGTACGCCCCCTTCTTGTTCTCCCCTTATGCTACTCTATCCCTGTTCTAGTTCCCAGTCCCAATACGGCGTAATGTGATCATTTAGTCTTTCCATCCACCCCCTTTCAAGGCTGTCTGTCTCCTCTCCATACCATTCATTATAAATGTTCTATACTAAAACCACTCGCTTTCCCAGAGTCTACACTCAAGCGACATATATATTACTGTCGGTCTCGAAAACCTGGCAACACAATCAGGTCGAGGTCCTGTGTTCCATGTGCGAGAGGGAAGACAGCCTGCGATAGCAGTAGACCTCAATGTTCGAGATGCGTGACCAAGTCTCTTCATTGCTATTACCCCGGCAACACGGCTACGTCTCCTGGATCGCCGGGGGTGCCGGAGGCTCATCGGCGAGGTGACAGCACTGTCATAGAACCAAGTGTCGTAACTCCTGCCTCATCCCCTGCTGCCGATTCTCCTGGCGATCGGGAGGCAAACGATACCACTGATAACGTGGGTCTGCTTAACGAGCTGGACCTTTCTGTCCCCAACTTTGAAGATACACAGATGGAATGGGACGGTGCGAATATGGCTTTCGCCGACCTTTTCAATTCGCAGATAATCGAGTCATATCTCTCACCGGTCTCACCGCCGTTCGCACCACACTCGCGAAACCCGGCACCACAGACCCAGCAGACGGCCCAGCAAGCACAGCAGCAACAGCAGGCGTTCTTCTCTCCCCAGCCGTCGTTACCAGCAACACCAACTTCCGCTGTTAGGGCACTCGTCCACCGACCCAAAATGCAAGCCGGAGCCCAGAGAATTTCCAATCTCATTCTCCACACCCTCAAATCATACCCCTTGATGATTCTACATCACAATACCCTCCCCCCCTTTATACACCCCGTGACTGTCGCTTCCGGTTTTGAGGATCCCCATATGGAGCCATTAACGAACTGCCTAAGCCTAACGCATATGCTTAAGAACGGTGTTCAGGGGAGCCGAAAGCTGTTTTGGAAAAATGTGCGCCTAGAATGCGAACGCCTATCTCATGAGGTGCGGTGCCACAGGTCTCATCATTATGGATACAGAGCTATAACTTACTAACAGTTGATCGTTAGCATGAAAAGTTACATAAGTGGGAGTTACTAGCGGCCATGCAGGCTCTATCCATATACATCCTCATACGACTAGATGAGGGCGAAACTGACTACAATAATTTTGACAGTCTACTAGTTAAAACAGTTATTGTAAGCACGGCTACCATACGTCGCTCTTGTCATGATGCTAACGATAGAACTCAGGCAATCGCCCAGCAGCTCGGCCACGCTGATGTAACATGTCAGAAACAGTGCGGGCTATGCAATGAGGGACTTCAGCTGAGTTGGAAGGAATGGATATTTCGGGAATCAAGGCGCAGGTAACAACCACCCTCCATCTCATCCCAACGCATTGATGGAAGAATGCTAATCAAAACAAGACTCGCCATAATCTATCGAGTCGTGAACATGCTGATTTACTTTGAACCGGCTGGGATGTGCGATATGCCCACCGAATTCATCCTAGCACCACTTCCGGCAAGGAAGGCGCTATGGGAGGCCACAGATGAATTTTCCTGGAGGACAGAAAGCCAGAGAAACCCAGGGATCCAAGTCTCGTTCGGTTTGGCCTCGGACGGTGAAATCATACAAATAGACGAGCGTCGGCTGTCGTGTAGCGATGTATGGTCGTCTTATGAGTCTACGAATCCAAAGACGCTACCTAGGAGCATTGCGAGTTGGGACGAGTGGTGTGCAGGAATAGATGGACTTGGCGGGCTCGTCATGCTTGCTGCATCATTAATAGTGTAGATATACTGTAAGTGTGTGCCATGTTTCGGTAACACAGTGTAATAGGAGATACCCATATGCTTCACTTTAAAAAGCAGTTAGAGGTAAATTTGAAGGAAAATATCAGACTTTCTAAGATTACCTAGCGAGTCTTTCAATTACATCACAATAGAGCATAATAAATTAAGTGATGAAATTGAAAAATATTATTGTAACAGCTATATTCGGTCCTCCTCACTACGAACTAGGGATACTCAAGGAGTACGTACGGACAGTACACGAGGTCAGGGGCTGATGATTTGCGCACCTGTATGAAGTTCTACAATACTACCAAGGTTACAGGGCCCTAGATGTCAGTTAAGGACTCTTACTTAGAGTCCCATATTAGATATAGAAGTGTTTCCTTGTTACAGTCTACCCTTGGAATGCTTGTAGACTTATTGGACAGTCGCAAGGAAAATAGATCTTCTTATCTTGTACATATATCTATCTAGAATAGCATAAATTATGATCCGTGATATTCTCATAAACTCCTCCTATTCCCAACGCAATTCGAGCTAACCATATAATTGAAAGTTAATAAGTTCATGTTAGAAAATCAAAATGTCTTTCTATTTCCAATAGTTTCAGCTTCTGAGCACATCAGAAAACTATTAATGGCATCCGTTAAAGATTGCCTTTCTTCAACCTAGCTTACACAAACGCAACAGGGGGTGAGTCCTTCTTTTCGTTATTAGGAGTGTGAGTGGGAAGTCTCTCCCAGGGGATGACAAATGTCGTCAGGAACGCGATGCCAATGAACCCAATAGCGACAGCGAAAACAGCCTTAAGGCCGTGCATATACGCGATAACGACGCCGGGAAGCTCGCTTGACGTGAAGACCGATCTAAGCTCCGATGCTCCGGTTGCGATTAGCTTAGCATCATCGACGGTTGGTGCCGATGTATGTAATTTATCAAGCGCCTGGTTTATGAAAGCAGCTTGGCCTGCCGAGACAGTGAAGGCGCCGCCCACAGTTTGGAAGACTATAATACTGGTTAACGACTTGATGTAAAGTCACTTCGGATGAAGAAAAGGCCTACAATAAAGGTTGGCTGTGACAGCCGCAAGATCTTCAGCATCCACGCTAGCTTGCGCGATATTAAGGCCATTCTGGACTGAGAAGGCGATTGCAGATCCAGTAAGGATTTGGTACCCGATCCATTTCGGAGCTGGAGTGTCGATCTCTAAGGTGTAAAGTAAACCACAGCCTACTGTACCAAGCAATGCGCCGACGAACATAGATTGCGTTATATAGCCTGTGACGCAGTTAGAGGAGATTGCGCTAGGATATGCCATACGCTCAAGAAGAGTCAGGGGTATGCCTACCTGTCTTAGAAACGAAAACACCGCCAAGAACAGCAAAGATAGCGACCGCGATGACAATAGGTAAGTTGTCAACACCAGATTCGATAGCGGTTGCCCCCTTAATAGACTGGAAATAAATAGGAAGGTAATACAGGAGGAGAATGAGATCACCGATAAAACAGAATTGGTATGGGCAGATGCTCCAAAGTGAACGTTTCTTAAACAGCCGTGGGATCAACATGGCATACTCGTCGATATAGATTGACCAAGCAACCAGTGCGGCAATGAGGGCAACGAAACCGACGAGGAGGCCAATAACCTGGCTACTGTTCCACGGGTACACGACACCCGCATATTGGAGAGCAAGAATGAAGCTGATAATAGCCCCCATGCACAGCGCAATACCCACGGGGTCCAAGTGCAGAAGCTTAAGCTTTAGGCTCAGCGGAGGAGGCTTGGCCGCAGCTGGGAGGTGGAAAAACAGGAGGACAACAGCAGCGGCAAAACCGCCAACCTTCCTTATGCGTTAGTCATCTTAACATAATCGACTTGATCGTTTGGTAGCAGGAGTTTGGAGAAGCTTACAGGTAGGTTGATGTAAAAGCACCATCTCCATGTAACACTAGTCGTGAAGGCACCGCCGATGATGGGACCCAAGACAGAAGCCAACCCGTACGTCAAGCCGATGAAGCCCATCAGGATCGGGCGCTTCTTGGGCGGTGCACTAAAAGCAACGATACTCGTGCCGCCGACCGATATGCCCGCAGCGCCGACTCCAGCGATGGCTCGCCCAACAATCAGAGCAACCGAATTTGGAGCGAGCCCGCATATCAGACTGCCCACTTCGAAGATGGCCAGGGTAAGGATGAACGACCATTTGATGTCAAAGTACTTGAACACTTTACCCCACGACGCCTCGAGACCGCCGAAGGTCATGAAGTACGCCGCACTATACCAAGACACATCGCTTAGACCACCGAACTCAGATGTGATTTTGGGGATAGCGGTTCCGACAATGGTCTGCGAGTTGAGTTAGCGCGTAGGTTTATCGATCAAGGGTACCTCAATGGTCGCTACTTGCCTGGTCCAGAGAAATCAAAAAGACGCCGAGAATAGAAGCGCCGGCAAGAAGTACTAGACGAATGCCTGTCGGATACTGGACGGCATCCCCACTGCTCGACGACTGCTGACTGCCGCCGGTGGCATCCAGAGATTCCAGGGGTTTCTCACTACTCGACTTCTCCATTGCGTCGTCCACTAGAGCCGCGCCCATGTTGAGACGGGTGGTGGTAGTCACGTAGGCTAGTAGGATCCCAGTATTTAGAATCAAGAAGATGAATGCATGAAATCTGCAGTAAATACGCTGGCTCCTCTATCATAGATAGCTGCTTGTTCGTTCTAGTTCGAATACTCTACCTTACAAGATATATATTACAACTAAGGTGCCAATAAAAAATATAGTAAAACAATCAAGTATTACTTCTCCCTTAGATTATCCTCCTTCAACAAAACGCCTTGTTACGACCTTGGTATTACACGCGAAATTGAAAGATTGCCATTCCCCTGAGTCTACGACAAAACAACCGGTGATTATGTAAGATCGGATTCGGCGTAAAACATTACAAAATGCACCGATGCATACGGAACAAAATGTAAAAGGCAGAATGTAAGTACTAAAATGTCGGGAAAAAGCGACTGGTAAATCTGGGCATATACCCCGGCACCTAGCCGATTAGTATGCAACTTTCGAGTGACTTGCTGCCTGTCCAATCGGCCCAAATGTATCAATAATCGTCAACTCTGGGGGAGGGATATTAGTAATCTCGTGCCTCTGATCGAAAAAAATGAATAGCAGTAATATGCGTCATGTGCGTAGCACACACTGAATAGCTAGTTAGCATAGAGATCCCGATCAGACGTTTGATAAGATGCACAGCGAGGGTTATGTTCGCGAGCTGTCCGAGCATGGAGACACGGCGATATCGGTCGGAGATTACAGAAGCGTTCCGGTCGTATGTTGAATATAGACTTGATTGTGACAAGTAAAATACAGATTTTAACTTTAATAATCTAAACTCAGTTTTGTGCGTACATAGTTGTCTAGATTTGCATACCGGCCTCTCCTGTGGACAATTGTAACCATTCGGGGAATGGGGCGGATGGGCTGAAGAAGAAAGTGAGCGACATCATCCCTTCAACGAACCGAAGATTTAGTTCGACGTCGTGTGGCAAGTCTCTCCATTCAGGCGAACTATCTAGTAGGGATAAAACCGTTACATGTTTTCCGAGGAAGCTAGATTGCGTGACCATTAGTTACATGTCGCGTATATATACCGTTAATCACACCAACGTGATTAATGGCATCGTTTTTCCTCCGTCACCTTACGTTTTTCAAAAATCTAAGTGGCCTCCCCAGCCGCTACCACGGCCATCTTAGGATTCGACTAAGTTCTGATAGTGTTGTCGGAATTGGGTGCCTATGTAGAGGGCCCCGGTATAGGGGTAATAAGCTACTCGCGAACATGAGAAATGACAAGGTAGGTATTTATATTACTAGAGAAATAGGGATTCTGTGCCTTAAGGGTTCGAGATAAGTCATATTTCCCATGCCTCTATACCTCTAGTTGTGTTCATGGTCACATTATCCTTATCCAACCCAACTTTCACATCATGTTAAACGAGCATATCAATATTGGAATGGTTGGTCGATGCTCTAGATTGTAGCTCGAACTCTTGTTCAACTTTGATACCTCCATGTGCGGTCAGCTCCTGCTCACTATCCCCGATTGTGCCTGCGGCAATAGATATCTTTGAGAATTCGGCTCCTCCTCTACGACCACGACTATTTATTCGGATCCAGTCGTGACCCTCAGAGGTTCCAAATGGGGATTGCAGTTCCTTGGAGTCGCCGCTTGCGCCACCGGCGGTTATTCCAGAGCTTCTGACCTTCTGGAAGTTTCGGGCTATCTGGCGGTAGATGATAGGAAGGTTCGCACAGAGGATGGCACCGCATGGTTCTAGTGCCGAAAGAATGCCGAGGGGGACCTCTTCCCCTACAAAGCGATGCAAGTGTCAGGATAGAGCGCGATGAGGATGTGTATTGAATAACAGGGACTTACAAGTTACATCATTAGACCCAGCCGAGAAGACCACAAACAGGCGCGCAATACTGAGACCGCACACCCCAAGTCCAATAGAGAAGAGACAGCAGAGGGCAATACGCTTCGCCTTGTTTATATTCAGTTTCATGATAACTGGAATAGGCATCCCAAAGATCCAAAGGTCGAATATAAGATTCAAGACGTTAGTTGAATACGTGAACGCTACTTTGTCGACGCATTTCGCGGTGGCAGCCACGGAAGCATCCCACCAGCCTTGAAT
This sequence comes from Nemania bipapillata, assembly GCA_029590615.1. NCBI lineage: Eukaryota > Fungi > Ascomycota > Sordariomycetes > Xylariales > Xylariaceae > Nemania > Nemania bipapillata. The sequence goes on along the minus strand of JAPESX010000296.1, from coordinate 8,004 downwards.
AGGTTGACAGCCAAGGCCGAGGATAATCTCCATCTCAATGAGCCAGGCAACAACTAGCCCGGCGGTAATTAGAATGAAGATTCTCATTTTACTGGTCATAAATATGCGGTAGTACAGCGCAAGGATGGAGAGCTTCGTGCTGGCGATGGCGAAATCGTAGAAGTGGCTAAAGATGTAATCGCCCTTTCACTTGTCAGAATATGGGGATTAAGAAAGCTGCTTCAAAACGCAATACAGCCTGATGGCTCACCTGAAGGTAGGTCGATATGCTGTCCGGGTTCAAGGCTTGAACATGGCGTCCAAGTCCTTGTGGTGGTCCTAAGATTAGGGTTAGAAGGAATAACCCATAAGTTCGACAATAAGACGGCGCAGACCATAGACAAGACCGGCAATACACTCAGCTACAGCTGTAATCTAAGATGCGAATATCAATACCAGGTATATCGGCATAAGGAGCCGAAGTGGTGTTGAATTTCAAGAGCCTCTTACCGTTGCCCACACGATCAAGTAATCATCGTACCCAAAATGACCGTCGTAATCGGGGCTAGCCTTTACCCAGAGTCTGTAAAGTGTGCTGAAGATCTCAAGCGGTATAGGGAGTGAATAGAAAGCATTAACTAGAGACCTACGGTCTTGAGCGAGGTACTCGGCGCTATAGGTTACCGTATTATTTGCCATAGTATACAGATGGATGGCAGCTATGGCTAGCAGCGAGAAGTGAAGTGCATTTATTACATGACTCAACGTCAGGCCAAGGCTACCAGCTGAATAAAAGACTCGGTGGACGTACAACAGATTTTATACAGGGAATAGAAACGGTGCACGTATTCGCCAGCTTCCGGGCCTCCCTCAGTGGCGTGGTGCACAGTTCTCTCGATTCTGCTAACGAGTAGAGGCTACACGCGACCAGCTGACAGCTCTTCTGGAAGCCTTAATTCCCGCCTATCTCTTCATGCGACGATACCTAAGCTCTCTCATTTCGTTGGTCGCCTGCCGGGCCGGTCTGCACCCCAATGTCGATCTAGACGTTTTCGAACACTTCTAGATTTCGTAACATTACCTACGATAACTACTATACATACCAGACTATAAATGACAAGTAACAGGTATAACCGGTGAGGATTACCAAAAGTGATGGGAGTCAGGTTAGCTATGACATGTCAACATACGTCGATTTAGTGAAATGTACGGATTAATATATACATTAAGTTCTACATGACAGCCTCAAAACCACTTGACAGTAAGTACAGCCTGGATATTGCTTGTACTAGTACTCATACGGGTGTCCGGTTGATCATAATCGGATTGTCTCACTATTCCCGGCATCCCGCAGATATAAGAAACGTGGCTGCATTATTACCGCCAGCCACCATACAAACAATCTATTCGACCGACGAATAAAAGATACATATCATGTGGGACGTCATATCCTACTTATTTTCGAGTCATGTTGTTCGTAATCGATCGGTGTGATCATCTATCTAGTCTAAAGGGCAGCTGAAATGGACAGGCTTCGCTTGCATGGGGCGTTCGTTGCCTGCCCCTCCGGTTGTCTTGTCCCTCCAATAGCTAACTAGTCTAATAATCCACAGCGTCTTCCGTTGCTTATTGGTGTCACCATAAACAGCGACAATCTTCTCGAGGCATCTTGTTCGTGCTAGCAGTGCGCGACAATTGCCGGGAGCACGGCGGCTTCTGGGTTATAGGTTTCACTGCTAATTGTAGGGTTTGCGAGAGAATTCTGTTGCGACGCACTCCAAGCCAGCTTTTCTACTTCGGCCGCCAAAACAACTCGGGGCACTTTCAACATTTCAACACGAGTTCGCGAGCATGAATAATCGACAAGCCTTGACGTGGCTAACGTGGCTATCAGTTGCTATAGGGTGCACAGCGGCTGGGAGACGCGCTGAAGCCCCTCTCTCTGTTTCCGGTCCCGTTGTTAATCTCGGGTACGCGATTTACGAAGGGTATTATAACGATACTTACGATCTCAATATCTGGAAAAGGTGCGAGGGCCGTTTTATTTCTTCTCGCCCACACGACATACATAGCTGCTAGCTTACATGTTCCTTGGTTTCGTCTAAGTGACCCGGGCATAATCTACTTACCAAAGCGCCACAGTGCCGCAGCCATAAACATTGGCCATCATCATTGCTAATCTCCTCCGCTAACGTTCAACTGCGCTAATAATCTAGCATCCGCTATGCTGCACCACCTACTGGCCATCGCCGATGGCAGGCGCCTCAACCTCCTCTCTCCAATAGTGGTCATGTTACCCTCGCAGTAGATCAGCCCCCTTTATGCCCTCAAACTGGTGCTTTTGGCGTCCCTCAGGTCTATGGCTTCAACTCCGGTCTGGGGAATGAAGATTGTCTCTATCTCAATGTGTACGCGGCGCCTAATGCGACTAATCTACCCGTCTTAGTATGGATCCGTAAGCACTCCATTTTACTATGTCTAATTTTCTCATATAATTCCTATGTTTGACTAACTATGCGTGCCTTGAAGATGGCGGTGGCCATTCGGTCTTCGGTGCAGTATATGACCCCAGTGTATGGATGAACACCAATAATAATGGTTTCATCGTTGTCGAGATGCAGTATCGGCTGGGCGCATTCGGCTTCCTTGCATCCCCAGAGGTCAAAGAAGGTGGCCGGTTGAACACCGGTCTCCTTGATCAGCGGTTTGCTATTGAGTGGACTCGAAAGCACATAACCAAGTTTGGAGGAGACCCGAACCGCATTACCGTCGGGGGCGAATCTTCAGGTGCAGCATCCGCTGTGTTCCATGCCCTAGCTTACGGCGGCAAGGAGACAAGCCTCTTTGACAATGTACGCTAACCCCGTGGGAATTCATGTCCAATTTATGAGTAGCTCACTGAGTTATTCTTAGATTATTGCTGCTAGCCCGTACTTCCCAACGGTATACAACTACTCCGACCCCTTTACTACAGCCCGCTATAACAAGTTCGTTGAACTTGCCGGTTGTAGCAATCCAGGTGCGAATAAGAGTGCATTCGACTGCCTCGTTGCAGCAGATACTGAGGTCCTGCAAAATGCGAGTGGAACTGTCTCGACGACTTTGGGATACTTTGGGAGCTTTGCCTTCTTACCCGTGATTGACGACGACTACATCCAAGAACGGCCAGCCGCGCAGCTCCTACGTGCGAAACTAAGCGGTAAACGCGTTCTTGTCGGTGTGAGTCTTCACACAATACATTTAATTAGTGGAAATCTCCACTAACACGTAATAGAACAACGCAAATGACGGGACCCCCTTGTTTAATCCCAACATCTCGACGCGATCAGCGTATGACAGCTTCATCGCCGAGATGTTCCCACTATTCACTCCCCAAGACATCAGCAACCTCAACAAGATCTACCAGGTCCCCGACGACCTCCCACCCAAGAGCGGCCTCGTCTTCGACACGCTCGGGTATACGGGACCGACAGCGCTAACACAATCCGGCCTCGCGACCGGGATCCAGCAGACCGCCTTCGACATCGCCGCCGAGACCGTCTTCGACTGCCCGGCGCAATGGATCGCCGAGGCGTTCAGCACGGCAGGAGGCGGCCGGGAGGCGTGGCGGTACCAGTACTCGGTGACGCCGTCATACCACGGCGCCGACCTCAGCGCGTACTTCTCCGTCGGCGCGACCGTGCCCAGCGCCGACTTCCGGCACGCGATGSGGTCGCTGCCGGCGGGGTAGGAGATGGTTCGTCTCCGGGTCCAAACCAGCGAGCGGGGATATCTCGTCATCGTCGTCGTCGTGATCGGCGATGCCCGCTCTACCGTAATCGTTAGGTGGGGGAATGACGACGCAAGCAGCAGCAGCAGACAGCCCGCCTGCGTGCTGGGATGGCGAAGCAAATGGCCGAGAACGCATCGCGATAGCAAATTTTTCGAAGATATATATATGTTAATGTATAAATATATATCTCACTTAGCGAGAGTGCAGCGACCCGAGAGGACGATCGGCGATTAATTTCGAATAAGATGAGTTTTGGGCAAGTGCACGGTATTGGACAAGGCCGCATCAGCTATATCCTATCACGAGAAACCCCCTGGACGGAGAAAGGGACAAGTCCATAGGGTGCGGACATGTAAGCTGCTACTCTAGCTATCTTTATTTTATCCGTCCGGTGAGAGAATCGCGGTGTCATTGACAGCTTGGAGAGGGTGGTCGATCCCTGGAAGGGTAGCAGTCATGGCGCCCAATAACTGGTTAGCCTAACGGTTTACCTCTCGCTGAACGAAAGATTGGCACCGCGAAGAGGCACTATCTATCCAGGGCTGGTTCAAGGTCTCAGGTAAATGACGATTGGTATCGACATAGAGGCGTCGTTGTCTAAGAAGGTTAGAGAATTGCATACACTGACATTTCCCGATCTGTATGTTAATTTATCATTTCCCCATCCTAATTGGTTACAATTCTCGCGACTGCAATAATGACAACATTACCTAATGTTAGTGTAAGCTCTGAGACTTGTAGACTTTTATCCGAAGACAGGCAGCCCCCTTACATTGGGGTCCAGGTNGGGCCTTGGCATATCTATAGAGTGCATGTCAATACGCACGTGTATGTTTCTTGGGTTGTATCGCTTCGCAGACCCTGGCAGCTTGCAGATAGTCAGCTACGTGGTATGGAGCAGGAGATGTTGCTGGCATTCTGTTCGAGTTCATTGAGACTCATTACAGCAATATGGAGTGCTAGATAGAAGGACGAATTGTTGTGGATGTCGTGTTAAAAAATCCGTAGGCAAATACGTCAGTTTTTCAAGATCGCATATTGGAAAAACAGTGTTTTAAATGGCATGGTATTTCTTGGTGACCATCCATATCACGTATCCTCGCCACCGCACAGCCCGGATTCCGTCAGGGTAGTAGTCACTTTGATCTACCAAAATACGAGCTATGAAAGCCTCGGAAATTCATGAATATAATGTTGAGCTAGTCATTACTACATGAAGTAGGCTAGTAATAGCTCGTAATCAAACAGCTGAGGTAGGCTTGTCTCGATCAAAGAACTATGTGCTTGAATACAGCCGAGTCCCCGGAGTCTGCTGAGACGTGTTCGGTCCGTATCGGGGATTTATGTCTTATAAGCATGGCGCATATGCGCAACTGATGCACTGCATATATGTCTTTAACAAGAAGTTCTTGTTAAAGATCCGAATGTCGTACGAGGTCACACAAAACATGTAAGGAGAATTTCGTTCGAAATCCTTAGGACTAGAAGTAGGTCGCCTCGGGTGTACCCGGTTACATCGTTGTTAGAAGCCCTATGGACGCTGGCAAGGCGGCGTAAAAATCGAATATTAATAACGACTAGCCTTAATTATGTCGAACGGACTTATAGATTCGCCCGTTATGACTTGCGAGGCGCGGTACTATTGACATCTGGCTTGAAGTAAAATATAAGAGGCGGATGAGAAGACACTGGCTTTATGAATACCGCCAAGACAATCCCGCTATCGCGGGAGGGTCTTCATATATCGCCCCACTTCGATGACTTGAGGCTCCTCCTGAGTCACTATATCTTTCGGCTTGATCCACTCAGGGACCCGGCGCTGTGACGCGGCTCGGAGGAATCAAACGTATGACCATTGAAGGCCAGAGTGTCCGAAATGAATTGATGCACGAGAGCATGGTTGCCGGGGGTATGAAAGTCAATCTGGTATTGCGTGAACTATAGCCAGACTTTTAAACCCTCATCCATGATGTCGGTTTGCTCAACTCTTTCTTGTTTTATGCTCTAGGAGCAAATGTCGACCAATTACTCCTATAGCCTTCTTCCTGTTATGTTGAACAGTCCACACGCATCTTGTAGCACCTCGAATTCCTATGCTAAGCATAAGCTAACATGCGGGTCTTTCGTGCGTACGAGACTGATGAGTCGTTACACTAGGTCTGGCGACCTAGCGCATAGAATCGGCATCTTAATATGTTACATATGTGTCACGACCTTCTAGCGGTGAAGGTTACCGATCTATTGGTAACTACATTTAATTTGTTCCGAGTGTAAAGATAATGCGTATAAATGACGAACCTCAGAATTCACATTGAACCTTAACCCCAAGAATAAACAGCGATGATAGGCGCTAATTAAGTTAGCAGACAGTGAGAGAGTTCGTGCCTAGGATCAAAACATCCAACCATATTGCAATTTGAAGCGGAATTGAGCGGCTCTCTTGGTACTATACGCCGAACTTGGTATCATTATCGAAGGCTCCGAGAATTGACATTTTGGCCGCGGAGAAAGACAGGTTTTTTATTTTGATGACTTTTTTTTACTAGAGATTTTTAACTGTGGGGAGCACTAAGATCCCTGCTCAACTGTCAAGATCAGGGCGTGAATTTTGCCCATGACATCGAGGKTTTTTTTTCCCACACGTTTCAACCACCTCCGGCTTATATCCGCTGAGCCTCGGGTATCACCAAGCCTATCAATACCAGGGGGGCAACAAATTGGGTAAGCAGCAATAACTCGAAAAACATGACATCAGATAAGGATTATAGTTATTTCATGGCAGGTAATTATTCAGCATCGAGCATAGAAATTGAATTGGGGTTATATCAGAGCCAATAATGAGCTCCGGGTCTCCAACGCGGTGGCGGCGATCCGTCCCCGGGAACCAGAACCAGTCAGACTCTCCCGAGGTCGGGACGCGAGATCCATCTACCCATCCAGGTAGCTGACGCACCAACGACGTTCTACCGTGCTACCGATACGTCTTAGCGGCGGGATGGATACCGCCTCATGCCCTAGGAATAACAAGTCTCCCATTAACAATCACCAGTGTACTTTGGCCTCGTCTATCTGACCCTCTTCCGACCACCTGCCTCCTATCACCGTTCCCCGCTCTATGTCTATGCGTATACTCCTAGATAGCCCACCTACATCCTTCAGGTCCCACCAGTGCGGGTCGTCTCTAGATGCCCAACATACCTAGCGTAAGGATGCGGGAAGTGGGTTTTGCCAATGGATGGATGGATGGATGGATGTACTAGTTTAAACTCCGATTCAGGGGTGGGTGGTCTCGTTATGGGATACAGTCCGAGGAAATTCTTTTCGCCTGTGTGTCGAGACTGTTGGTCATCCTCTGTTAAAAATCAGATCGCACTTCGGCCCCTCCCTCCCCGCGAGCGTGCTTTGTTCGGCTTATTCCCGTATAAATAGCCCAAGGCTCTGGTCACCCGTTAATACTTCATCCCTTGTAACCGTCTTGCATTGTTGGAACTAGACACATTGTTGTATCTAACAATCTGGTCGGCAATTTATGAACGTCTCTCATGACAAGACAAAGAACCTCTTGAATCTTCATCACCCCTCAAGTGAAAGTGAAGTTCCGTGCTCGGCTTACTCCCGGATCCGAATAAGCAGATCCGTTCCCACTAGGAGCACGTCTAATCGGCCGCACACATCAAAAATATGCCAACGTCATCTGCTTCCGCAAGCTCCAGCGAAGGAGACTTGCCACTAGATATAGAGAAACAAGCCACTCGAGAGTCTGTGAGGGAAGGACAAACGAAATCGCAGGATGATGCGGTATTAGAGAGCAGGGGCGAAGACGAGCAATGGGAAATAGAGCCGGAGCCGGACTTCCTCGACGTCAACGCAGCCGGCGCGGTCGGGGTACTCAGTCGGGTGATTAGCCGGATCTCAACCACCGCAAGCAAAAACCCCGGCCCGCCGCCAAATGGAGGAAAGAAAGCCTGGTTGATGTGTAAGCGACCCCAATTGCCTCATCATAGCCTCCCGAGTTTCCCCCGCTCCCTTATACGGGAATCTGTATGTCTGGTTAGTAATGCACTAACACCGACCTACTAGGTCTTTGCGGTCACTTGATCATCATGAACACATGGGGCTTCATCAACTCCTTCGGCGTCTTCCAGACCTACTACATGGAGCTCCTACAGCTACCCCCCTCCAACATCTCCTGGATCGGCAGCATCACCGTGTTCCTGACCTTCTTCATCGGCACCTTCACGGGCCGCCTCGTC
>JAPESX010000295.1:0-20993 GCA_029590615.1 Nemania bipapillata | reverse complement strand
AAAAAAAAAGTGGCTAACCTTGGCCTGCAGTGAATCTTTCCATCTTGTTCTCTCGCTCACTCATCAAGGACTCGGATCTGTGTTTAAAAAACACCCCAGAACGGCCTGAGCCCGACCCATGTTGACCTGTATCCAGCCTGGGCCTGTGCCTGCAGCTGTGCCTGCAGCGAGTAGCCTACATACAGCGGCAGAAGTAGTGGACTGGCGAACCGGAGCCCACGGCAGCTACGCTACGCTACATTGCTTACCTACCTACATACCAGTACATACATACAAAAGTAAAAAGTGACGAGCAGGCAGAAATCGTGCATGCATGCATGGATTCGATTGAGGGGACGGCGACGGGGGGCTGACGTGCAGCTAGGCGGACTTGCGAAAGCGACCAACCACCGTTGCCGAAGCCAGGAAAGCCTTTCCTTTCCTGCAGGCCTCTCTTTTTTTGCTCAGGCACCGTACCTAACTAATGCTATAAGTACCTACTTATTATTATTTTACAGCCTAGATCTGGCCTTCTATACGATACGATCTGTCCAAGTTCTTTTTCGTCAGATTTTGGCTCGCGTGAGACGGGGATATCCATGCTGGGGTTCGGCTAGCAAAAGTGGGAAAAATTATGGTCTGATGCTTTTTTTTATTTCGATTATTAAGTAGTCTCCTCTTTTCAGTCCAGTGATGTAGATGGGGATAGGTACTGTAGTCTAGATTCTAGACGCAATGCGACGCCAGAGGCTGCTTCTCGTCCCATCCTATCCTCCCAACCTCATCTGACTGGAGTGCTCTGACCTCTCTGCCAGAGTCATAGAGACCCTAACCCCCGGTCATTCACGACAGTGGTATCGTGTTGTATTTTACATCAATACATGAATACATGCATACTTTCTATGGCCTGTATGTGTCTTGGATATAGGGCTTAATCTCGCGTTCGTATCCATACATCCTCCCAGACGCTGCCCAGTCCGTTCCCATGTCACCTTCTCATTCTTCATTTATCGCATCCTACAGTAAGTAGCGACAGTGAAAATCCTCGTCTCGTACATCCTAGCTTAGCCGTATACGAACCGTGCAAAAAAACAAACAAAGAAAAGAATCCGCCAGGCGCCGCGCTCAAGGTCAATGAATCCCTTTTTTCTGACATGAATATGAAACATCTTCTTGATGGTAGTGGCTGTGACACAACCATAGCAATGTACATGGCTACTTCGTCGCCGTCGTCGTCGTCGATGGAATTGCCGTGGTGGGTTCTATATGAATACGTGACCGGATCCCTTGTTTGGGCTGTAATTTGAGGGGCTGTGCCGCGTATCCTCTTGCCCCTCTATTCTGTTCATTCCCAGAGGATTCATGTTTCCGTAATTGGGATAACCTTGTGGCGAGGTTGTTCTCGAGGCTGTATGTGTGGCGGCTGGCGGCTCGGGATATGATTGATAGGAATCCATCATTTCAAAATGGACGTTCTGGGGGACTCGAGGTGAGGAGAAGGATCGCTGATGAGGCTGGTACGGCGCGGTCCGGCCGAAATAGTCAGGAGTTTTACGTCCCGGGGAGACGGGTGACATCGCGCTACTTGGTGTCAGTATTTCTTCGTTCTTGGCGGTCGAATCGCGGTCCAACATTTCATATGACCGGGGATCATTCTTGAGATCCATCCGTGCATCGACGGAGACAAACTCCTTATTTTGGCGGCCACCGCGGCTTGCAAACCATTCGACCCACCCGGTCACCATGGACCAACGGCCGAGGATCAGCAACAGCCACAAGCCGTTCATCTACATATCATATTAATATCCGAAAAGGCTGAATGGGGTTGAGTTTAGTCTTACTGCTAAGAGGATGAGCACTGCGGTTACTACCGGTAAGCCGACAACCAACGGCGCGGCTAGATCTAAGCAGGCATTCTTGTCGCCATTTTTGGTCGCAAGGCAGAGAATCCAGGCCTTTGACTTGCTGGGGTTGGTCTTGATGTCCTCCACAGTGTTGTCCAGGTAAATGAAAGTGACGGTAAAGAAGATGACATCGGCAAGAATAATCAAAACAATAACAATACCCCGCCATTGAAGTTGGATAACTCGTCGAACACGCCGATATGCCTGTCGAGGGGTCATAGTTCGGATACTGTTAGAGTAAGATGGCCCTCCAGAATGCGCGCTAGACTGGCCACTGTCTGCGAGAGACGCAAGATACACTTTAATGCAGTATCCGAAGGTCGCAAACTGGATCACAACTGTAAGACCGGCGAAGATCAACAGTGGTATCCAAAAATCGGCCAAGCTGTTTTCGTGGTTGATGTGGCAAGTCTGGCCGAATCGGAACGAGACACCGCTGAAAATTAAAAGGAGGATGAGTCCGATGATTGGGATGCCCCAACCCAGAGCTTGAGAGAACCACATGTAATTCCGTCCCACTACCATTTGCCAGCAGATCTGAAGATGTAGAGAGAGAGCCCTCAAAAAGATCCACAGAACACCACCCCATCCGCCGAGGAGTAGAAAGGCTCCCGAAGCGGCGCAAATCGAGCTTGAATCCTGTCCATGAGGTGTAATTTCGTTGTAGCATTGGTCCGGCTTTCCTGCCAAGGGTATAATAAATCCCAGCTAAGAACATGTTAGTGGTTGTGACGTCGGTGACTCGTCTACTCCAACCAACTCACATTCATAAACACTACAGCCACTGTAAGACATATGCTCAGATAATGCCTATGCGTTCTCTCCACGGGAAGCACGATCCATGATAGCAGCAAAAAAGCACAGCCTATCATGCCAACGACGTTGACCCAGTCGGCGGATTGCGTGGCGGTTGTAAAGTTATCCGGATAGACCCAATCGGTGAGCGGACATGGTAGGCAACAGCTTTCGCCCGTTAAATTCGAACATAGCCGACCAGAAATATCTGCGAGCATATCAGAAGTGGTCTCAAGCATCTGTTGCGGTGCCTCCAACTTACACCCGCCCTTTGTAGGAAAAGCTGCTTCGGCAAAAAACGGTGCGGCGCATCCCATGCGCAACCCCTCTAAGCTTGAATTCATCCTGAGGATGTTTCTGTTGATTTCGGCGCCAATGGCTTCGTATAATTCGAGCGGCGCTAGCCAGATCTCTACCCCCCGAGTACTCGGACAGCGATGGTCAAATCGTGGTTTACAAGGAGTCGGTGTCGGTGCCGGTGCGAAAGCGACGTGGTCGATAGGTTATGAGAAGTGCGTCAACTATAGACCATGGCCCCGATATTACGCATGGATGAAGCACCTTTCTCCTACATGAAGCAAAAACCAGACAGACACGACGGGAGTATACAGTTAGTTATGAGTTGACTTGGAGTGACGCGTGATGTACTCGGGAGAACCGATGTTTACACAAAGAGCAGGAAGAAGGGCCATTTTGAGGAACACCCTAGCATCCCTATGCATGTAGGCACAGGAGACCAAGATGGCGAGTCCGGTCCACACCCAAGCTTCATTAGTGCTAGTAGTGTAACGGCCTCGGAGGACTATACTATTAGGTCGAGCCGGGTCGGGGCTGGGGGACGATCAGATCCCTCGGCGTGGTGTCGTACTGTATGCTAGACAGCATATTGGGACTGTACAAGAACCCGACGACAGTTGGTGGCCCCTTGCCGACCCAGCGACCCAGACTCCAACGTCTCCCACCTCTGCCCGCCAATTCGCCCTGTGAGTGGTGCGAGCGTGATCAAGGGGCGGAGAGATGGTGGGCCTCTGGACAGGCCTGTCAGCCAGTCTTACCCGCAGGAGGAGATGGCGACAGAGACATCCCAGAGATGATGGTCATCTACTCTGTAAGTACAGTAGGTACTAGGCCTACCTGGACAGGCATACGGGCTACAGGCGACGACTAGACTAGTGTAGATAAGGCTAGCTATTCGCAAATCCTTGGCGAATTGAGCAATTGTCTGTGGTTTGTCTGCATGTATGTATGTATGTTGTAGCGTGCGTATGTATGTACAGAATACATACATACATGCATTCGCAGAGGCAGCGGGATTTGGTTCTTGTTGCGAAGCATCAACCTACAATTGTCATTTGTCACTTCCTGTTGCGGAAAGTGGCCAATCAAGGGAAGGAGGATGGCTATATTATGCGTAGGACAGTATACCTAACAGCCCATATGTAGTAGTATCAAGATGGGCATATCTCTGTTGTAGCGAAGGAATGAGGGAATGTAGCTATGTAGGCACTGGAAAGGTAGGACGAAAGATCATGCATTGAAGGCGACTTCTAGACTCGATGTGCATAGGCAGGAATGTAACTTCTGCTCGGTACTGTACTGTATGTCCAGTAGCCTGGCATGCTGCCTTCAGCCCACTGTCGGGACACTTGCCTCATTGGTACCAACATGAGGGGTGAATACCTGCGAGATGCTGCATAGCACGCTGTAAATTTGGAGGCGAGTTGGAGAGCAAATGTACCTATCCAGAAGACTGACCCTGACCCTAAGGCGAACTCTCCAAGTCTGCAAGGTGTGAGTGGGGAAATATGGGATGGATCACGCTACCTAGCCTAGGTACCTCCTACATGTATATGCCTATACTGTACAAAATGGGTAGCCTACTGTCAGCCTCTATACATTTGTACATAGGTAAGCACAGTATTATCACTATCATCACCCTATTATTAGCGAATCCCCCACATCCAGACTTGTTCCTGAATCTAGGAACCTACACCACACGAGGTAGGTAGTTTAGCGTCCTATTCAACACGGAAAATCCCTGTGCAGTACCACCTATACCTAGGTATTTTACCCTCTTTTTTTTTCTCCCTTTTCTCTTTCCCGATTTGGGGCAGTAGATAGAGGCAAACTAACAAACTAGATATACGCTGTACCTACCAGTTTAGATACAAGACAAACCACCAACGCCGCATCTAGGGCACATATGACAAGTAACATATGTAGTTATAATTATCATAAAAGGAAAATGAGCCGTAAGGGATGTCCCCACGGGCTGGTGGAACGTCGGTTACAACGTGATCGTCAATTTTGGCTCACGTAATGTCAATGCCGATGACTTACATGAAATGTTGTGCTTTGGGATTAATGTGGCATGTACGCGTACATACGTCTGCTATAGACCCTAGAAGGGCACCTACTGTACTGTACAGTACCTACTGCATAGTACCTACCTGGGCATGCTGAACATCATAACTGTACCATTGTGTCGGTGCGGCGCAGCTTTCTTGTCTCCCTTGTGTGGAGGCTTGGCTGAACGTCAGCACTCTACCTAGGCTAGACCGAAAAGCCTACTACGGCGTTCAGCGATGGTACCAGGCTGCGTAACAAACTACCTACCTAATATATTGATAACCCTTAGGCATTTACTATCTACTACATATACGACTAAGAATTGCACTAGTTATATGAATATGTAAACAGGGCGACGATCTATATATATACCATGACACATTAAATGACCAATAAAGATGACGATTGGAAATGTGTGATAAATGAGTAGACAGATCAAATCCTATAGATGAAACTATACATGTCTACTAAAGATGTAGGTTAGCCATAGGTATTCAGAGCCTTACCGATATGTTCATTTATCGACAATATCAGGCTAAAGCTCTTGCGTCACTGCTGGTGGTTGTGGCCATAGAACTTACTATTATGGTTGGCCAGCACCTTGCGAGCCAAGATCAATCACCTCTGGTCTTATAACTGTCTGTAGTAATAGTAGGTATGTGGCCTAGAAAATAAGATACTGCGTAAGCCTCAATACGACTCAGGTCCCAAGATGATAGGACGCTCTAGGCCACTTAAGTCATGCCTAAGTATCCCGTATCCAAGTTAGATCAGTTGCCTAGGTAGGTCCGGCCACTCTAGATACCTAGTGTACCTACCTAGGTAGCCCATGTGTAGTTAGTTAGTTACATATCGGATATTATTACGGTAGTGCGATCACTAGAAAATTACCTAAGATGGAGCCTATTCCCTACGCACCGTCTCTCTTCTCCCCGTAATAAAAGAATTCATCGTCATAGCTGCCTACTACTGTCTATGCTAATTATATAGTAGTCATCGCCATCGACACTTAGTCTCCCTTGGAACCATACTGCTCCGCACACCGCGCACGGTTACTTAGTATAGGCATTCGTGTATAGCGTACTATAACGGGGCGGGCCGGGGGAAATAGCTCTTCGGCGGCAGCTTTTTAGAATTTCCGGGCGGTCTGGCTCTGCTCCTGTGGCAAGGCTTCGGTGTGGCGATTCACATAGACACAGACACGGGTCGGTAGATGTAGATGAGGGAGTTAGTACAGATAGGCATATATGTCTCAGACCTGTTGGTCTCGGGTACGACCTAGATATTTGACCTGGATCTGGCATTCGGTAAATGCACATCCTTAGTATGTCTCACAGCTCTAACCTCGTGCGCCGGCCATGCGTGTCTTAAGACAGGCACTAAGCCAAGAGACAAGCGCCTCTAAACGTCGAGTGGCCGTTTCCCCTGAGGTCTCGAGGGCGCCGATAAACCCTGCTTGCCAATGCGCGCGAAGAAGGAGAGGTATATACCTATTGCTAGTAGATTAATCTGCAGTACAGATATTATTTGCCCAAGTTGTCTTCGGTCAGTGGCCAGTTAATGGTGGCGTTCCGCCGCCTCGGTGCCAGCGGAATTTCCTTGGCTAACTGTGCTAACCTCTCAGATCCCAGCTTCTGCATTCGTGGATTCTACTGGTTGAACAAACCCTGTTCATCCTCAAAGTAGCAACGTAACACATCGGTCCATTCATGCGTCTCCGAGGTTACAACTTTCTCAAAGGCCAAATTACAATCATAGGCTGCTTTGCTATCTGAGTCCTACAATATGACCAGCCTGCTTGTGTTATGTGTAGAATATCAAGAATCAGCCTTTGGCTACAGTGGAAGGCTATAAATAGGCTGCGTGTACCTATTCTCTGGCCACTAAGTCAGTCTCGTTAAATACATAGGTCGACAAGGATTTCGCATTATCGTATTTACATGTATTTGATCATATATCGATTACATAAGTACCTATTGGGAGTAAGTAAGTAGTGGACCTCAGCCAAGCATGGATCATAACCGTTCGATCACAACCGATGCAAGATTGCGTGATGAAGAGATCCCCTGTATGCCATTCCCAGTAGACACTCTCAGCGGCCTATAAAGACCTACAGCACAGGGTTGTAGTGATTAACGTAAGCTATTGGTGTACATTGTGGGCCGTACCTCCTGTAGTGCCTTTTCTCGTTGCACTTTTACAGCACCTCTCAGCAATGGTCTTGGCGGCGTAACACGCTATGCTCAGCCGTACTTAGCATAGTAGTTAGTATAGGCATGGTTCCGCTACCTACACATTGTTTGTACGCATTCGCTGTACACTAATACATACAGCGACTCTTGATAGATGACTTGACAGCTAAGAGGTCCGGTTCAACTGACAATGACTAGATTGTTTCATACACGCATATAATTCGTATAGTATTTTCATCCATGATAGGTATTGGCACGAACCTACGCAGAATTCCACTTGTTTTGTGGAAATCCCCCATCTACTTATTTACTTACTTACTTACTCACAAGTTTTATCCACGAACCATAAGCGACCTATGGTATAGCGAGACTAAGGTACCACAGAGCTGGAATCCGCCCCCAAGGGGCTTAAGAGACATGGCTATCCTATCCGCGCTGTTTGTGAAGCGAGGCTGATTGACAGAAGTCCCGTCAGAAGTCCCGTCTTACAGTATGCGGTGCGAAGCTGTTTCGGTCCGAGAGCTTACTGGCTCCTTACTGGTAGAAGCATTCTAGAATTTGCGTCGACTTCCCAAACAAGGCTGTGATCCGGCCGGTGGCAGATATCACAAGTGCCACCCCACAAAACCTAGCGGAAGAGACAAGGGCTAACATCGGCGACAACATACGTTGCGCATACGTTTGGTCGAAACCGGTTGATCTTTTTTTYCTCTTTTTTTCTCCCTCTCTCTTACAAGTACGCCGTCTCTCTTAGTCGCTACATCCCGCCATCCCGCCATGCCACTACGTGGCGGCGCTACTAGCTGCTACCGGAGATGATGACAGGGGCGCTCGCTGCTTGGTACCCTCGATGGTTCATTCCCTTATGCCGCCCTTACATACTTGTATGCTAGGCTCTGCAGGCATCTTCGGAACTCATCCGCGAACTTGGTAACCTGCAGGTCCATAAGGGAACCTGGGGGATGTCTACACTAGAAGGGTCGAGAATTCTATGTGCTAAGTATCCGTAATACTTACCTACTTAACAGTAGATAGACGCTATCTACCTATCTGAAAAGGACATCCCGCATAGACTAATTTGGTATATTTATCTAGGCCATGACACTAGACGACATCGAGCAATAACATCTACAAGTAAAGGCAAAAGTTCCTCACAACATACTTACTAGTGCCATCGAACCTTGCCTGTCGTTGGCAGGAGGAGGTTCTCACTCACATTGAGGTTCAGTGGTGAGATGTCCGACGTCGTCGTTGGAGTTGAGGGGCTGAACGCGTGCAAAGTGTTTCAGGACCCTATTACAGCGACGATACTACCTCGACACATGTTTTCGAAGTAGGGAATTGAATGAACTTGGAGCTATAAAGGCCCGAGTTGGAGAAAACGTGCAGGTCCTGCAGTGTGATAGTCTCACTAAGTATTTGAACATGGGACAAAATAGGAAGTAAGTAGATAGCATACATAACTGCGTTGCTACACTATGCATAGTTATCTGAGATAGGATTAAGTTGCGACTCATGTCTCCCATTTCGACTTGCTCCATGAGGGGAAATTCTCATAATGTGATACAGTGCTGAATGCTAGGTGTATATTCCGGACGCACAAAATCCTGACACGAGTAACATCTTTTACATGCCCCCAAACCTTAGTAGTTCATGAGATCGCTAGAGCACAGGAAACTGCTGGCTCGCCACTTACTTCTGCTCGGTCAGGAGGCACCTCACCTTGTGGGTGAATTATAAGTTCTACATTAACTATCATGTTACTAGCTAGGCTACATGGACTATATACTTGCTATACTATTGAAAGGTTTATAGACATAATATCATTTTCCAAAGTACATAGTAGACAATAGCTCGTCTTATCATTGAAGGCAATTCATAGAGTAGCGTCTTAGCAAGCTTGTATACAAGTACATGTAATACCTATGCGTATCGTAGGCTAAGTTATGGTGGATAAGCTAGCGGCCTAGTTGACGTTCCCCTCGCACGTACATATACTTGTAGGTATATCTTACGAAACCTAATAATAATATACACCTACTATCTTACATACTGCGCCGCTTCATATGGTATGCGGGGAGCCTCCGAGGCTATCGCGTTAACTTAGCTCGAAAAGTGACCCCATTGACAAGCCAAGCGGACTACAAATGACACATCCTAATGCCAACCGGGTCGCATGAACCCGGTGTAGAGTAGGTAGATCCAAGAAACTGGCTACCTATATTAGAGATCGGAGATTGCCCTTATGGGTTCTCTAGACTAGTCCCAATCGCGATGACACGGCCTGGGTGAAGGTGAACGCCTGCCGGGAGGTTTGCCAGCCTTACGTATTAGAAATGATCATCCGCGTATAGCGCGGAACTGCGGTTCCAGAAAACAGAAAATTTGAGGCAAAAAAGTCTTGACAGCTGAAATGAATGCAAGCAACTTGCCTCGCATCGCGGGCATCACGCTCGCTCTGCTCAAGTGAGACTTCCGCCCGAGATAAACAACGCCACCACGAAACTAAGGCGTGAAGGCGTAGCAGGAGCAACAAACTTGCTGTATGTCATCGTGCACCAACTACTAACTGTATATATACACATATCTTCAAGTAAGTAACTAACTATTATATGCCTTTCGACCCGAATTACACAACCTTATGGTAAGCATCTTTACATTTCGGCTCAGCCCGAGAACGCCTCCCACTCTACACTCTTACATGTAATTCGAGACATCCTTGGGTTTGACATTAGTGCCGCTTCACGATCCAGATGTAGGTACGTGCTCTCGATCTCATCTGATAACAACTCGAAGTAGCCATACAGTACAAGTAAATACCAAAACCGTACGCAGTACCTACATATGCTCCATTCTGCATCCCTACGCGACTGTATGTACAGCAAACGGGTCCGCTTACGTGCCAAGACAAGCCCCTGGAACGTGCTAAGAAGTGACGGCAAGGCAGGGGTTGCATTTGGCCGGGCCGATTGCAGAACCTGTGGAAGATTCTGCAGGGTTTCGACTAGTGTTAGGAGGTTGAATGCGTACATGTAGAGGACGAAGAATTAATTGCTCTGCTCGTTTCCAGATGCTCGGGTCAGAGGTGGTGTTGAAACATTCACTATCTCTCGCACGTGTTGGTTGGTTACACTAGAACGTCTTCGACTCGAGGCCTTTCCCTAAACGTCGACCGATGTACATACACACTTACATACCTATAGTTTGGTAGTAGTCTATCTAGATAGCGAAGTGTCCTGTCCTATCTACAGCAGTAGATAAAGATCTTCGTCGATTTGGAAGAGTYCTTTTTTGTCATCGGAGCCCAGGACGCAATGGGAAGCTAAAGGCTGGGAAAATACAGCGCTAGCTACACACTACTTCTCTTGTCTTCATGCTTTGCTACTTGTCTATCTTCCCTATCATTTTACTCGCACCTACTTATAGGCATAGTGGTCCCCGTTGGCGATTCCCTTCAGTTCATACCATATTGAGGCTGGTAACTCATTGTAGTCTACAGCCACACTGGTCTCTCCATAGTTGCTATATAGAAATCCTTCAACAGGTGCTTCCTGGGAAATATACATGATGATATCCATATCGACGGACGACCGCACATACTGATAGGAACGGAGACCAGGCCTTGAGTGTGTACATCTCAAACTAACTTTATCTCTGGAATACTTTACCTCAAGTGCATATAAGAGTATACATACACTAGGCCTAGATATGGGATTGAGGTGAAAGGTGTCTCATCGCAATACCCCTTCCGTTTCCAGCCATAACATATGATCCATCAGCACATGTATGATGACACGCACCAGTCACACGTTTGGTGCAAGTAAGTTGAAACATGGTCAATCTAGTGTACTGTAATGCTACGCTATCAAGTCAAAGTTGCACTAACTAGCTGGTCACATACATACGAAATGTCGCGCCATCTTCTCGGAGCTGACTACCAGTACGTATGCATGTCATTGCTATCTCCAAGCGAGCATCGACCTCACAGCACTACTGTAGACCTAGGTAGATGGATATCGGTATAAAACTGACCTCTTAATTAAAAATTTGTCAACACAGATAAGTATCACAACTTCRYYGAGGTAGAATTCGAAAGATGCAATGAATGCGAAGCAAGATCTCCCGGCCTTGGTTACGTTAAAACCAGCGGCCTTAGAGGCAGTCTTGTATATGACCTGTCGCTTGATCTCTCGGACGAGCTGGACGCCGTATGAGGCATAAGCACTGACGAAGATCTTGGCGACGTATCGAGCAGTCTCAATCAGCTCCTTAGTAGAGGCTGTGCTAATTATGCATTGCGCGACATGGCTCTGAAGTTCCTTAGTGGCGAGCTCGGTTTTCTGCTGCTTCTGGTACAGCAAAACAAGCTCGTTCAATGTCGTTAGCGTAGTCTCATGAACACACGAGTAAGTCTTCCGAATCTCAGCATAGCGCTCGTAAGTCATGGTGGTCGCCTTCTCGACCATCTCCTTCGTAACAGTCGTCGATTTGGCCGTAGACGAGATCTGTTTGACGTAGAGGGAGCGTAAAGTGCTTTGGCTACGCTTGACAGTCGATACGGAGATGTTCTTGGAGTGCGTCAAGATCTGTTCATAGTACGACACGGCTTCATATTCGTACTTCTCACTCTTGCTGCAAACTTCCGCAAGTGTCACAGTGACACCCAGCGCGATCTCAGACGACTCGCCGAAGAATTTGGAACAGGCCTGGCGAATCTCCTTAAGGATGCTGATGTGTTCATGGATCTCAATCTGGGTCTCCTCAATGACGCGGTAATATCGCTCGAAGGTCTTTTGAACGAATGCAATATCGGTAAAGAACTTGTACTTCGTTCCAAATTGGCAGAACGTGGCGATGATAGATTTCAGATAGACCAACGATTCAGAATATCGATGTAATTCGTAGTAGTACTCGGCCACCACGATAAGCGCACGCAGGGCATTCTCGTGGCAGATTTTCGCGCCTTTGTTCAAAGTGGAAATGATCTCCGAATAGTATTCAATCCAATACCCATGGGTCAAATGATGCTTTCGGCAAACATCACCCAAGGCATACAAGATGGCAATAGTATTCGCATGGTCTGGCCCATAGAATGTTCGGTACTCGACAAGGATCTCCTGATAGAAGCTGATAAGGGTGCTATGCATCTCATATTTCGTAAGGAACTCAATGTAGAGATCTCGGAACCCAACGACAGCCTTATCGTCAAACTTGAGCGACTTGCAATGAACCCGGTAAAGGCGTAGGTAGGTATGCTCAGCGCGATCATATCGCTTCTGGTTGATATAACACTGGGCAAGGTCAAGGACTAGTCTGATGCTCTCCGAGGAGAACGACGCGTTGAGACTAACACTGTCGATGGACTCGGCGAAAAACGAGGCCCAGCTGCGCTTTAGAGTGCTCCGAATTACGGAGACTGCCTCGGACCATTTCTCTTGCTCGATGTAGATCGCAGTCAAGGAGTTGCAGAGCTCCATAGTCGTGGTCGTGACTTGGGTTTCTTCTACAGAAGAAAATGACGACTCGAAAACCTCTCGGATGACTGTTTCACTTGCTGAAGTTGTAGAGGTAGTAGTAGTGGTAGTTGTAGAGGACTTCTTGACAACCTCGCTCGATGTGACGGCAATATGTTCCACGATCTCCTTAAATGCCTTGCTCTCCTCTTTATGCGTTGACTTGAACCATGACCAGCATCTTTGGAATACTGTGAGCGAAAGGGAAATCATGCCTACACTCTTCATCGAGACCGCTACTTCTTTCAGGCGAAGGATGATCGACTCAAACATTGACACGTGGTGGGTTGAGTATTCGTCCCAGCAGCAGCTGAGAACGGCCGAGGCTTCCTCAACTCGTTGCTGAGTACGAAGGTAAGAGGCATACTTGAGCATAACGTCGATTTTCTTCTCGTGCCATTCGCACACCTGCGTGTTCAGGCAGTAATCGCTGAGCTTGAGCCACAGTTCCACATAGATCTCCTCGGCGCTGATGAATTGTCCACGCTTCTCAAGTTCTATCGCGAGTTGGAATGTCTTCTCCGCATCAATGACGGTCCATGCTTCTTCAACCTTCTCCTCGTAACCGAACAAAAGGCTGTCAAAGCCGTCGACTTCTTGCCCATGGCTGTGCTTCTTTAGGATGACGTCGAGGTGTCTCGAAGCGGAGTCATTATCTGAGTGGTATTCTAGCGATCCAGTGCGAATTCCACGAATCTTGATCTGGATTTCTTGCGATTTGGTCTCTTCGCCAACGAAAACGTACAACTCGGCCAATGCATTATAGATCTGGAGGACCTCCTCTGATGTGGCACCGTACTGGTGCGTGTAGGAAGTAATCAGCACGAGTAGGATCTCCTCTCGATATGTCATGATATCTGTTCGGGTCTTCGATACGAGTGTTTGCGAAATACGGAGAAGTGTGGTGCAGCAGGTGATGACAAGATCGGATTGTGGACCAAGCACAATCTTGCCAATTTTGACCACCGTGGCGTACCATTGTGTAGCATTGGGGTAGTCTAACAGAACAGTCTCGTAGAATATGGCACATGCGATCGCAGACTGCAGGACGCTGGGATGTTCAGGACCGAACAGTTGCGTTCTTATACGATGAGCAATGGTGAAAAGTTCCACTACTTCATGAGGTAGGTACTGGGATCTCCAGCGACTAGACTCTAGCAAAGCAAAGGTGACGGAGCTAGGGAAGACTGAGATGAACTCTTGTGGGAATTGAACGGTGGTTTGACCCTTGAACAGCGACGACAGCTTGAAATGAGTAACCCAATAGCGGATTGCGTATTCAAGTAGCTGGTGTGATGCGAGCTTTTTGTCGATCTCGGACGGGGTAAAGAAACCAAGACGCGGCTCATCCACGTCTCGCAGGTATTTCCCTGCGGAAGTGAGGAGGCGAATCAAGAGATCTTTGTGCCTCTCCTTAAGGTGTAAGGAGATGTTCGAAGCATCTGGGATGTTGAGAAGAGCCTGCTTGACAGCGTCATGTCGCAGCGAAACCAGTCCTTCTACAGTGACGGTCAAGGGAGCGATAGCCTTGGTGATCTGGCTCAGTCGAACTGGCCGTTCGGTAGCAGGGCCCTTAGAATCCGCCCGAAGCAAGACCTCAATCTCTGTGAGAGATAGGGGCCTCTTGGCTGCTACGAGGAAGGAGAGCACAGATTTACTGTCACTGTCTAGCTTGACGACGGCGAGGAGTCTTTGGACAAGTTCAGCCACGCTTCGTGGTGGCGATTCACGGAGGGCTTCGAAAGCACCCACGAATCCTTCGGGTGTCTTCTGCTGTGCGAGGTACTCAACGAAGAGAGTCGCGGACAGCATAGAGCCATCAGCCATTCCAAACAGGCTGTCGATAACATCGTCGCCACCAGTGAAACATGGGTTTTGTGAAAGACCCTCTTGCAGGATGGTCTGAATATCATCGTACACAGTGTCCAGTGTTAGTTCGACTCTCTCGACAGACGTGGCTGTCTCAAGTTCCAATGGCTGAGAGAAGAGGAGGACGCGTAGGCCAGCAGCATCCTGCACTATTCCCTGCAGCTTCTTGCTCACAACCTTTGCCGCAGGTTTAAGCCCTTCCATCTCATCTAGGCCATCGATTATGATGACTAGTTCGTCACCTTCGCTGCTAATATTATTCAGGGCATGCTGAAGGGTCTCCCACAGCTTCTTTTCCTGGGCGTCAGCAGAGGAGAGGGTTTGGGCGTCATTGTACGCCTGTAAGATTAGGTTGAACAGATCTAGGTCGCCGATTCGGAATGAGAGTAGCTGAAATAATAGTGTCTTAAGCATCGACAAGGAGGTAGCCTGTGCTGAGATGCTCGCGTCTAACTCTCATTAGAAGTGTACAGTCAAGGTCAGGTGTGGAACACTTACTGAAGAAAAAGCTCAAGGTTGGTATAACCCGACCGCCAACGGGTCTTTGAAGTCTATTAACAACCCAGTTGGCCAGCGTCGTCTTTCCGGTGCCCGACTTGCCCTCCACGAGCATCACGCGCTCGTCGTACTTGAAGAATTGGTTCAAGTGCGGCTGGAACCAAATACAAGTATAATCTTCTGGACGGGTTGCAAGACTGATGTGATTAGAGGATAGGAAGGCAAGAACCTTGTCCTGAGGTGCCAACCAGTCACGGATGGTTTCAATATGAGCAGTGTCGCCATGTCCCTGGGCCTGGAGTCCAAGGTTCCATATCTCGTTCTCGCAATGTTGCACTCGCGAGCGGTAGTTATCAATGGAAGCACCGAAAGTTCGGTATATATCCAACCTAGTAGTTGACTTCTGGGTGCCATGTACAGCGGAGTAGTACCCGACCGCTACACCCGAGACGACGTTAAGGAGCTCCGAAAAAGCTCGGTCAATATCTTCCATGATTGAAGGAGCCAGGCTGAGGGCGTGTTCGGCCCTCAGCAGTGGCGAAAGCTCCAGTCCGAGTTGGTAGAACAGGTCAAACGCCGTCTGTAAAGCTGCCGCATTCTCGTGGCCAAGCTGTAATCATTAGTATTCTGCTGTTGAATAACCCTCGAGCAATACCAACTTACATCAAGTAGAAGTAGACATTGTCCGTACACAAGGTTCGATGCAGCTTCGCAATCTGGAGTGAAGGCCTCAATTGCCTCACTAAGGCGGCTCACTTGAGCTGCAAAGTAGTGTGCGGAGATGAGGACTCGATCCCATGAGCCACCCTTATGAGGAAGGTTGGTCATACGCTCGTGCTTGATCCAGTCTGACAGCCCAGAGTAGGAGGTGTCGAAGGCAAAGAGGCCGACGTTGGCGCCGAGCTCCCGCTGGCATCTCTGACGAACGAAAGCATATTGGTCCTTGACGAAGCCTATACTAGCTGACTGCCCTGTCGTAGTACGTCCTAAGGTCGACCGTTTTGTGTACGATGTATGACGTTTCGCCACCTGGATACTGCCACTCAATGATGGCGACAGCATAGCTGCTGGGGTTTGGGCAGCTGGGGAGTTTGTCGAAGCAAGGTCTATGTATGTCTTTGCCTTCGGGGTGACATTCGCTGTGGCAGTCGGCTCTGGAGTCGACTTGTCAGTCTTTGAAGGAGTTTGGCTCCGTGCTGGTACCATTTAGCTGATTAGTAAAGCTTCCTGTTGTTGTATATGGCTTTGCTTCTTACCCGATGATCGAAGGCCCAACATGACTCTCACGCAGGAGAACAAGCCACAACAAAATTCACTATGGTGCTTCAGCTTGGGCAGTTAGTACAGTCCCCCGGAGAACCGATAGGAATTCGAATATGATACAAGTGGTACAGAATACTAAAACAAACACTACAGACACTGCAGAGACTAGACTCGGGGTATACTGGGATATTTATCTCTTACGCTGTCTGTCTGTTATTGGGAGCCGAGGTCCTCACTAGAGAAGATCGACAATCCTTAACCCGTCTCAGCGGCATGGTGGCTGGCATCTCGAGCCTGGCGAGACCGAGATGAACGACATCCGATGCCTATGGCGTTTTCTAGACTCGTCGTCAGTACCGAAGGAGCCAAGCTGAGGTACACTGGTGATTCGTGGGGTGTGCATGGTATAGTCCGCTGTTCTGGGTTATGACAGGGGCCGATGCAGTCAGATAAGTTCAGCTCAGCTAGCCACCTCAGCTGGCATAACGCAGCCGGATTAGGAAATACATACGGACCACTATCCAGAAATGCCATCTTGATGCATGCATTCAATATTAACGCATCTCATCCCAGCACAGCCAGGTTGAGAAAGTTCGGATCGTCGCCTACATCCTGCCCTTTCCCCCATGATGCAAAAGTCCAGCGACTTATCTACATACATAATTTGCACTGCACGTGTACAGTCTAGAATACTGTGCTGCAGTAAATGCGCATACATACTGCAGGCCCCAGCATATGCACGGCTTCATTTGGCCTACCGTATCACACATAGCTTGCATCTCTTCTTGATCCTGCCTTGATCGCCCTAGTACTGAAATTGGCGCGGGATGACAATATGTACATAGTAACGCCTAGGGGCTACAAGGAGCATTCAGACCGCAATTATAGGTAGTCTTTCACTCTTTACAAGTTCATCGTATGATGTGAGGAATAATTAGAATCGCGGCACGTCTATACTGAGCTATTGGCCGTTTATGCCTATTATTATGATAGCCATGATTGTTTTTGCAGGTTTTGGTGAATGACCACCGCAGTGCAGTAATATGCACGAACTTTTATGCAGTTTCTCCTGCAAGTTTCAGTGTGTTGTCTCCTCGTAATGGCTATGATACTTCGGTGGTATGCAAGACGGTGCAAATCACGCCCAACAGCCCTCCAACTTAATGTACCGGCTTTCCCGAGTCTTTTAGTGTAGTACCGGGGACCAACCAGACTGACCAGGTTTTCTACCTTGAGGCTTTCTCGAGGCTTTCCCCCTGTGGAAATTATGCTGAGAGAGGATCAAAACAACTCCCATGACACATCGGACGACCCGAGCGAGTCGACTTTGAGAAGTCCAAACTTCAGCTGAATCGACCGCTCTTTTTACCTATACTGAATAACTCCCGAGATTAATATCCCTTTCCTCAAAAAGTTGAAGAGTACTCGTGCCGTGCTCTACTCGTAAACTCAAATTGGAGTCGCCATGCATGGTCATCATGCCCGCATTTGTCTCAAAGCCTCGATGAGCGTGCACTAGGTCTGCGCCTTAGCAATGCCTGACCACCCACCAATCGGCAAATCCCTATACATGGTGCTTACAGCTCGCCGATCAGCTTAGGAATTCGACCATGCATCGGGACGGCATCGTAGATAGCCAGTGGTTTAGCTGAGATCTTAAAACGTCAATAGGTATAATACCCAAAAGTGCGTGGCTACAGGGACCCGTGTATATCATGTGTTAAAGGAAGCACACAATCACAATGGGTTTTACTCTAGAATTAGCATACGTTATAGGATGGCAGAATTACGCGAAAACTATAATATCCTCTCGTGCACTAAGACAAAACTACCCCTCTGGACTCGTGGTGTCTCAGGGCTTATCAAACACAAGTGCCTCCTGAGTCCTGAGCCTGAGTAGTCGTACTCCATCCGCATAGCTCGTTGATTGGCTTCGTCGATCGATAAAGAAGCCTGCAGCGCTCCTTTCTGTGACGATCACGGCCATTGATACGCACTACAGTAGTTGAGTTGAGTTACAGTATAGGCGAGTGAACCCATCCTCCACAGCTCTCTCAATGATATAGAATGAAAAGCCGAGGCTGTCAGAGTTGTACTCTGAACTACAGTAGGCCCGGCTTTTTGGGTTTATTTAGGTACAATCTTGGTAGCGACACAAAAGTCTGCCAATGAAATTGCTTGCCTATATGGACAATCCAACGAAAGGCGTGTGCGACGAATACGCGTTTTCAAAATACCTAGCTAGCCAGCTTGGTACTACGCAGAGACGTGTACACTAGACGCCGAAGATCGCTCATCCCGGTCACTCGGTATCTTTCCGCCAACCCGTGGTGCCGGAATCTCACTGGAAGCAAGTGATAGCTCATTTGATACCCTGCAGCATGCGGTCACCATACCATTTTATGCAATGCGGGTCTTGGTATTGCCAATCCAGGCCACACCTAGAAAGCTGTGGCGCTGGGTGCGGGGAAACATATTTACCAGTAGGTAGGTGTTTGGGAGCTGCGATGACACGGAGTGCAATACATGTAGATGGTCTCGATACCGGAATATGTGGTCATTGGTGGATGTTGACACGACACTAAATTGTGCACACACCGATACCTCCAAGTATGGAAAAAGTATGACTCGGTCAGCTAACAACTACCGACCTAAAAGGAAAGGAAGGGTGGAGTTCGCCTTGTTTATGTGGGATGAGACACCTTATTTAAACGTTGACCCGAACCGTGCAATTTGTGGGCGGCGGAGATGACCATGGCTATTGGCTACCGAGGAACATAACGGTGTAGACATAAGAGCTGCCAAGAGTATGTGATGACCATTTTACAACCTTCTAAGTAAATACTTTTTGGAACTTCTGAAGGCAGAGACAGGAGGTATGTATGCAGATACGCCCAGTTTGCATTGCCGATCACTAAACTAGGATGGTATACAGATCCACACCAGCTCGACCCTAGTATTGACCCTCATCTAGGCAACCCAAAAGCGGAAATAATCATGATGACCTCAGCTTCCACATACAAAAATATGCACCCCTTAGAGATATCGAGTTCGTTACCATTCATTATCGCATAGATATACGAATGAGGTGTGATTACCAGCCATTAGTATTCAAAATGAGCCCAAAATGATGGCTTAAAATTTGTAGAGGAAAGCTGTAGACAGTCGAGCATTATGGGGCCACATCAAACGCTTCACTAGCCATGAGAAGAAAAGAAAATGAACGGAATATAGTCAAGACGTGCTTTTCAAGATTCCATTTTCATGTACATTCGCATTAAAGTTGAGATACCTATCTCGGTCTTTAC
This sequence comes from Nemania bipapillata, assembly GCA_029590615.1. Lineage (NCBI taxonomy): Eukaryota > Fungi > Ascomycota > Sordariomycetes > Xylariales > Xylariaceae > Nemania > Nemania bipapillata. The sequence goes on along the minus strand of JAPESX010000295.1, from coordinate 1,323 downwards.
TAGCATTAGCCACAGTTAGATCAATTCAAGTCACCCAGGGAACCAGCTCCTCTTTCTAGAATATCGATTCATTGCAGTAGCATCTTTGCCCTACCTTGTTGGCCCTTCACATTCTTATTTCCACTCCGATAGAAGAATGAATACCTAAATATTTTTCGTTCATTGACTGCCTCGCGTGATTAAGAAGAACCCAGTTTTCGGCTTATGCTGAGATGTCGTTTGAAGTTTTCCTGTTACTCAACCGAGATTAGCAACCCACCATTCATCTTTTAAATGTGAGACAACATTGGGCATGATTGCTGGACCCGCCGTTGAAGACCAGCTGAAGCAACGTCCCGATAGCCCTTTAGTAGCGGCCCAAGGAAACACCTTTACTCCTCAGGAGGCACTTGTACGAGGAAACATGCTCCACTTTCCTAGCTACCAGTGCCTCGGCCCGCTAACCGTCACATGAGATTACTCTTAGGGCTGTACTATTAACTATTGTGCAATGCAGATGCTTCCTAGTAGATCAAGGATAACATCGAGGTTGTAACCCTTTTCGACAATGCGCAGGAGCTTAATGACGGAAACCGTATTCTCAGCTTCAATATGGCAAAGACAAAGTTCTTCTACACTGCTCTAGCCAAATCTGATACGCAACAGGATCTTGATTGCGAAAATACCTAGAGTATTCAAAGTAATATTTGTCGTTTAATTTTCTCTTCCATATCCGAATACTTTAAATTACAGGAACTGGTATGCGTCAGCCAAGAGTTCGTGATACCATCTAATAAGAATGGCAATATCATTGCGTTCTATGTTATTATTTAACAATTCTCTAGAATTCAATATGTAGTTTCTGTTTATGGATCTTATGAACGTCTTACTTCAAGACCTACTTAGTAGTGGTAATACGATATAGACTGATTACTGATTATGGATGCACCCATCCTAACGTGTCTCACTAAAAACTCCCTCCGCCGAAGTCGGAGCCAGTAGATGAAGAACGTAAGAAAATTCCAATACAGCTTTATATAGTATAGCAGTATATTTGAATATGTCAGTTACCGCGATACCACGACTTTCCTAATTGTGACTCCGTTTCTAATTCTCTAAGAAATGCTCATGGCGCCTTTACAGCGTCATCTCGATTAGCAGCGCAGGTGAACCCATAAGGCTGCAACTAGATAGGGAAAATTGCAACACAGCTGAAATAATTTAGCAGGATTAAACAAACCCCTAATGTAACCCAAAATGAAACTAATTAATTCATGAACTTGATTAGATGTACGAACTTAACACAACCGATATACTTAGTAAGGCGCCCCATCTAAGCCAATA
>JAPESX010000294.1:0-21035 GCA_029590615.1 Nemania bipapillata | reverse complement strand
AAATAGTCCGGTAGTTGATTTTTGAAATCCTTAGCGTTACATTGATGTTCCTCCTTTTCACCTACATTGATAGTACCTTTCGAAGATTCATACTCAGCCCCTACCAAAGTCAAGTCTGTTGAAGGACGCTGGTACAGTTGTGGAAAGGTCCAAGCATATGGAGGATGAAAGATAGCGTATTTCCGCGTGTAGGATCATACATCGCATATGCAAGTAAGAAGGATCATACAGGTGGGTTCAGTACCTAGTCATGATTATATCCGTACAATGCCCCTCTAGATCGATACAGTGCGGAGACTGCGGGAGAGTGACTGCAAGAATGGTACTTACTTAGAAGTTCTAGGATTGCACGCAGGGGGCATAAAGGAAGACATACCTATATACAGCCGCGTAACAAAATCATGAGATCTTAAGATCACCAAGCTAGAAAATGCCGGGCATTCCAGGAATAGACCCGGGGGTTAGAAATAAGGTTATCCCCTGTGGCTTCTAACCGCAGCCCCCTAGGTTCTGTCAAAGTCGAAAAAAGCAAGCGTGATCAAATGGCGTCAGATGCTAACACGAAAGTGGCGGTTTCGTCCAGGGCGAGCCCCCTTGAGCCCATCGCAATAATAGGCATAGGTAAACACGGTTCTTCCCTGGGACGGCGGAGTTATAGTACCGAGATCGTTTTGGTTTCCGCTAAGCCCTATGAAGATGTTTCGAGTAGTANTAGTTGCTGATCAAAGACACCCCCTACAGGATGCCGGTTCCCTGGCAACGTTCGAACTCCCGCCGATCTATGGAAACTTCTGGTTTCGCAGAAAATAGCCAACGTCCCAAAAGTCCCCAAGTCGCGTTTCAATGTTGACGCCTACCTGCACCCGAGCATTGAGCGTCCCGGGAGCTTCAACGTTCCTGGGGGTTACTTCCTCGAGGACGATCTCCAGGGGTTCGATCCGGCTTTCTTTAAGATCTCTCAGGCAGAGGCACTGTGGATGGATCCCCAGCAGAGGAAACTTCTAGAAGTTGTCTATGAAGCCTTTGAGAGTAGCGGATGGACGCTCGATGATGTCTCTGGAAAGAGGATGGGTTGCTTCGTGGGGTCGTTCACCAACGATTTCCAGCAGATGGTGGGTAATGAACACGACTTCCGACATCCGTATGTGGCCACCGGGATCGATACCGGAGCTATTGCGCCTCGAATAAGTTATGTGTACAACTTGACAGGTCCGAGGCAAGTTCAATGTCATGTCAATTCCTCTGCTAATGACATCGTCTGGGCTGACCGTAGTCAAGTATAACACTTAATACTGCCTGTTCCTCGTCTCTCTATGCGCTAGACCTAGCATGCAAAGCCATCTTCGCAGATGAATGCGATAGTGCCGTTGTCGGAGGCATAAACCTAATTATGGCTGTCGATCAGCACATGAATACGGCGAGAATGGGTGTTCTATCGCCTACTAACCAATGCCACGCCTTCGATGAAGCTGCGGATGGGTACGGCCGAGCTGAGGGCGTTGGTGCTCTGATAATTAAGCCTTTAAGCGCAGCGATCCGAGATGGGAACAGTATTCGAGCTGTCATCCGGGGGACATCAATAAGCAGGTATTTGTGGTTCCGCCGACTTTGAGTTTTAGGGTATGTACTTGGTCTGACATAGGTCTCATTTAGCAATGGTAAACCGAAAGACGGAATGACGCACCCTAGCGTCGAGGGGCAGATGAAGCTTATAGCCCAGGCTTATGCGCATGCAAGGTTGGATCCCTCCAAAACGAGCTATGTTGAATGTGATTCTTCCCCGTCCCTTCATTTCTTGCCCCAAATGGAATGTCTGCTAACAAGAATATTTGTTTCGTAACTCAGTGCATGGAACGGGAACACCTGTAGGTATGCGCAAACCCCTTTCATGGTTCCCGCCGCCAGTGATCCGTCACAGGCCTTGTATACATCTAGTACCAGGCTTCTCGTGCTATGCACTTTTTGCAAATTTCTGCGTTGTTCAGATGATGCTTTGGCGACAATCTCGCTATGGCTCCGGTGAAAGCCTTGTAAATGTATTGATATTTTCGTAGGTGACCCAATTGAAGTGAAAGCTGTCAATAAAGCTTTTGGGGCTTGCAAGCCAATGGGTGAGCCTATCCTCATTGGAAGTGTGAGTGCAGCCCCTTATTATCAGGCAGGTTAAAATACTAATGGGCGACATGAGTGATAGGTCAAACCCAATATCGGCCACAGCGAGTCTGCCAGTAGCATGGCCACGCTGATAAAGGCCATATTGGCGTTGGAGACTGGTGTTATTCCACCCACAGCGGGGATATCTAAATTTAATACAAGCAGTATGCCCCGTCCTCGATCCTGCATGGGGCGAACCATGCAGTCAGATCAAGTGAGCTCTTCTGATTTCTAGTAGTACCTTGGGATGAATACAACGTGAAGGTCGTCACGAAACTCACACCCATCCCATCGTTGCTGCCTTTCCGCCGTATCAGCGTCAACGCCTTCGGATACGCAGGTACCAACGCCCACGCCATTCTTGACGATGCTCGTTCAGCCATACCACCAGGGTACGCACCGCAGAAACACGCCAGACGGTTAGAGGGGGCGCTGGACACAATGCAGAGTTTAGCTAAGCAAGATAACCGTGCCCGACCACACTTGCTGCTATTCTCGGCCCATGATGAGCCAACACTGAGGAATATCCTAGTCGACTACTCCCTCCACGATGCCGATATTGACCTCTTGGACCTGGCTTATACGCTCGGGACCCGCCGAACGAAACACGCGCAGCGGGCGTTCGCACTGGGGCGACAGGACAGCTTGAAGGGCGACATCGAGGCTGCGTCGAATACGCTGACTGCGCAGCCAAAGAAGCCAGTAGTACCTGCCTTCGTTTTCACTGGTATGTTGGAGTCTTATTTTGATTGAAATAAAGACAAATTCCCCAGATAGAGGAGCTGACGAAGCGAAGGCCAGGGAGCACAGTGGGCAGGTATGGGCTCGATGCTTGTGGAGACATTTCCGGTTGCTTTGAGTACAATCCGCGGGCTAGATCACCATCTATCAACACTTAGAATCCCTCCATCATGGAAGATAGAAGTGATGATCAAACAACCTGCCGAAACCAGTTTGGTTAATGATCCCGAGTTCTCGCAGCCATTGTGTACTGCAGTACAGATTGCGCTCGTCGACCTGTTGGCATCCTGGGGTATCAACCCCGTAGCTACTATAGGGCATTCATCTGGTAAGTTGCCAATCTCTAACCTTCATCTCTATCAAAAGTGTGATCGAAGTCTCGCTAAAAGGGGCTAAAGGCGAAATCGCTGCCGCCTACGCTGCAGGCTTGATATCCGCAGAGGATGCCATAGTCGCCGCATACCACCGTGGAAGAGTGACCGCATGTTTGCCATGCAAAGGCGCTATGCTTGCCGTGGGAGTCGGAGAGGCTGATGCTCAAAAACACATCAACGATGGCAAATTCGAGGGTCAATTGATTGTCGCCTGCCACAATTCCCCCTCAAGCTCCACGATTAGCGGCGACCGAGACGCTATTGAAAGGCTTAAGGTTATACTTGATAGCGAGGGCGTCTTCGCCCGTGTGCTCAGAACTGGTGGGAAAGCGTACCATTCCCACCACATGAGTGCTGGAGCAGAATATCTGAACTATCTCCAGACAGAGTCGCGAGGAAATACTACAGTAGTGCCGAAAGCAGTAATGTTCTCGACGGTAGACGCAAAGAAAATCGACTCGCATACGGACGTAATTGAAGATGCATACTGGGTGAACAACTTGAATAGCCCTGTGTTGTTTCTCGAAGGCATGAGACTCATGCTGAATGAAATGCCAGAAATCAACACAACCATCGAGATTGGACCACATCCTGCCCTTGCCGGTCCGCTTCGACAGATCTTCAACGAGGCAAGGATGAACATCACCCATCTACCGACGCTTGATCGTACGGAGCACGATGTAGAACAAATGCTCCGGCTAGCAGGAAGGCTCTGGACACTGGATGCTACTCTTGATGTGGGTGCGGTGGTTTCCGTCGGAACCCTTACCAAAGATGGCGCTGTTGAGACCCAAACGGGGTGTTTACTGGTCGATCTACCCCCTTATCACTGGACCTATTCCAAGCCATGTTGGTCTGAGCCCCGCCAAAGTCGAGAAATACGTGATGTTAGAGAGCCTCGTCACGATATCCTTGGGCGCCGTATTGCTGGGCTCTCACCCCTAGAACCATTGTGGCGCAATATACTTCGTCTAAAAGACCTGCCTTGGCTAGTACACCACCGTTTCGGCGGAGAGTTCCTATTACCCGCGGCCGCGTACATTGCCTGTGCAACCGAAGCCATCGAGCAATTAAACGCCGAGATGCCCACGCCGCTCACGCCATATAGCTACACTGTCCGCAATATCGTCTTGTCATCCGCCACGGTGATCAGCGATGATGACACCGGGACTGAGACCATTTTCCGTTTGTCACCTGTCCAAAGCCAATCCGGTGGTGGGGATGCTAGACAATGGTATCAATTCGTCGCCTCTTGTGATTCGTACGGGTCTTGGAAAGAAACCGCTCGAGGCGAGGTTAGCTTAAACTACCGGTCTCAGAGTACGGGCCACAGGCTCAAGGTTCCTCAGAAGACCTCTTTGAAGCGCCATAACCATGACAGCTGGATGGATAAGTTAATATCCTTGGGAGTTGATATTGGCGCGCCATTCCGCCACATTTCGAACTCGTACACCGACGGCCTAACTCATACCGTCAACGCTGACATCAAAATCAGCAGAACATGTAGGATGATGACGCAAGAGTCCCGCTACGTTCTACATCCCACTGTGCTCGATGCCTGCTTCCAGCCCATTCTAGAAGCCGTCCATCAGGGTCGTCTCGAAGACCTCGTGTGCGGTGTTATACCGACCGGTTTTCGGGAAGTGACACTTTTCGTGCCTTCGCCCGAACAGCTTGAGAGCGCCTGTACACTTCGCACCAACGTGTCGAGAGTCGGGAACCGAGCGTTTACGTCGAGCGCTAGTCTCGCTGCAGAAGATGATGTGATACTATGCGAAATAGTGGACATGAGAACGATCTTGTATAGCGCCGCGTTACCGCAGGAGCAATCTGCCGTGGATCAGGACAAATACCTCAGGATTGATTGGAAACTCGATATAGACTATTTATCACAGGCGGACGAAGAGGCAACAGAGGATCCGGCTACCGTCATCGATCTCGTATTGCACAAGAACCCGGCGGCTAGGGTGTTGGCCTTGGACACATCGCTATTGCCACAAACATTGCTTGAGCGACAAGCGGTAGATTTGACGATATGCGCCTCGCTCGAGGCCCAGGCCAAGTTTACCAAACAATATCCAGACCTGGAACATGTACATTTCTTAGATATAGATATCGCCGCTCCAGGTCTTGACGAGACCTCAACATATGATCTAATCATTACTAAAGATTCGAACTGCATGGTGGATTTATTGCCAGCCCTGAATTCTAGATTAGCCACAGGTGGCTATATATTTGTCACTGGGATATCCGATCAGGAACGGTGGTCCGCTGGATTACAAGGGACCCGATCCTGTGGTTTCAAGGCGGTACTTTCCAAGGAAACCTTGCTAGCAAGAGCCGCAAACTTGGGTAAGTCAGGCATGGCGAAGAGCGGCCGCTTACCAAATGGAACTCATAAAGACACTGAGCGATCCAGACGCAGGGTCGTCCTCATTTATCGAGAACGGCCAACCTCTCTCATTTCTCTTTTATATCAGCAACTTCTTGATGATGATTGCGAAGTTCGCTGCGAATCTATTAACTCAGTCGGGTCGGTGGCAGGTGAACAAGTCATGATGCTCGCTGAGCTAGAAGCGCCACTCCTCCACCAGCTTACAGATAGTGAACTTATTAAATTGGTCGGCCTTGTGGAGGAGGCTGCCAGCATCTGCTGGGTAACTCGCGGTGGCTTGCTTACCGGAGACCACCCAGAGCTTGCCTTGGCTGGAGGGTTCGGGCGCGTTCTCCGCAAAGAGCTTGAAACCCTTGATTTCTTGTTGATAGACTACGACTCGGATGAATCTTCGCAGGATAGTGTTATTAATCTCCTACTTGATGCTACCAAACGCAGGGACGAACGCGGCAGAAACGGAGAAACGGAGTATTACGTCAAAAACGGCTCAGTCTACATTAGCCGCCTTGTTCCGCACTATGAAGTGAACCAAAATATGGTTCCGAATTCAGGGAGCTCGCCACGAATTCAACAACGGAACAGGCCAGCAGTGCGAGGCGAAATCATCAACGGGCGCGTACTCTTCCGCAACGACGATAAGAGGGCCGCGTTACCTCTTGGTGTTGATGAAGTCGAAGTCCACATTGCTGCTATGGGTCTAACGACTATGGACGGGTCTGATGACGCTAATTTTCTCAGCCATGAGTTCTCTGGGATCGTATCTCGCGTGGGAAGCGAAGTCACCAGGGTTGCTCCTGGAATGCAAGTTATGGGGCTAGCCTTTGACCAGCTTGCGACTTTCCAACGTACGCACTCCAGCCTTGTGCAAACAGTCCCTCCATCTTTGTCCCTTGTTGAGGCAGCCTCCCTGCCGTCAGCCTTTGCGACAGCTTCTTATGCTCTAGAAGAGCTAGCAAGGGTTGAAAAGGGCGAAACTGTGTTAATTCTAGATGGTCTTGGCCCAGCCGGCTTAGTTGCTGTTCAACTGTGCCGTAGTCTCGGTGCGGTGCCAGCGGTCGTCACTTCGTCTTCTGCCACAGCCGAGCTGCTAATTCGCACAGGACTCCTCCCTCCCAAGCAAGTTGTGTTACATCCCGGAGGAACGACTTCTTCTGCGGCTCGAGAGACAATTTTTGAACAGGGGATCGATGTCATTTTCGGTCCAGAGGAGGTAAACGACCTCGCTCTAGACGATTATTTCCAACAAGAGATATCTCTGCCGAGCAGGATAGTCGCTCTCTGTAGTACCAAGCCCGCCAGCATAGAGGGTGGTCCAATATATCGACTATCACGATCTCGAGGGCTAAGTCTTTTCCATTTTGACTTGGCTGAAGTCGTCAAACGAAGACATAGAGTGGTTCAAAGGTACCTCCCGCTCGCTAGAGCCATGCGTCAATATATGGTCGCTGAGCTAACCTGGTTCCTGATAGAAGCCTTGAGCGGTGTGCATCGCTATACCAATCCGGCGACATCGGGGTCCTGTGTCCGATATCTACACATGATGTTGATAGTATCGATGAGGCATTTCAACGCACGTCATCCTGTTTGGGGTCGAGTAAGCAGGTGATAGTCTATGATAACAAAACCGTCTTCCAGGTAGGCTTGAATGAGTGAAGTATTCTGAGTTAGGGAGCTAATCTGCGCCATCAGATTCCACTGTCGTCTCATCCGCGTTTGACGCTCAACCCCAGTGTCACTTATCTCCTCGTGGGATGTCTCGGGGGTCTCGGGAGGCAGGTCGCGCTCTGGATGGCGGAAAGGGGGGCGAAACACTTGACGTTCATCTCGCGGAGTGGCTCTGAGAGCCCGGCCGCTGCGGAGACAATCTGCACGCTTGAGAATCAGGGAGTAGAGACCTTGGTACTGCGGGCTGATATCACACGACCCGAGGAGGTCGTCTGTGCGATCAGTCAGGCCGAGCAAACACGACAAATTCGTGGCGTTATCAATGCTGCTACTGTTTTCCACGACGCCGTTTTCCATAACATGAAGATAGATTGGTGGCATCAGGTGGTTAAAACCAAAGTTGACGGTTGCTTGAACTTGGACAATGCATTAAAAGATAGAGAGCTGGATTTCTTTGTCATGACAAGTTCTGTATCTTCGGCCTTTGGAACGCCTGGTCAGGCCAACTACGCCGCCGGTAAGTTGATTTGTCCAACTTGGGTGGGAAGTACCATACTAACCAGATGTCACAGCGAATTCGGTGCTCGATGCCTTGGCACGGCATCGCCGTTGCCGCGGCCGCCCAGCCGTGTCTCTCATCCTACCCGCAATTTTCGGGATCGGACATATCGCAGAAAATCGTCATCTCGAGGCCTTTATGAAGTCGAGAGGAATGTACGGCATTGACGAGCAAGAAATGCTAGATGCTTTTGAGATAGCCATGATGCCTTGGGGTTCGCTCCCTGAAGGAACAGATCATTTCATTGCTGGCCTGCAGCCACATCGTCTCGCAAGAGCAATCAACGACGCACACGTGGAGGACTTTTGGAGAGGCGACCACCGCCTCGACTGGCTCAAACAGAGCGTCAATAGACACACAGAGACCGGAGTTCTAGCAGAACAGGGCAACAGCAACAAGGGCATGAGCATGGACATTCTCGAGGTCATTCAGCAATCTGCCGGTAGTGGTAATGAGCAGCACGTGGTTGAAATGACGACGAAGCACATCACGAAGCGTTTAGCGCGATTGCTCGTGATGGAGGAAGATGCGATGGATACCATAGCGAGGTCGGTGGCGAGCCATGGCCTGGATAGTCTGATCGGCGCTGAGTTCCGCAATTGGATCTTCAGAGAGTTCAAGGTGGAAATGCCATTTCAACAACTGCTATCGCCAAGTTTAACAATCTCGGGGCTGGCGAAGGCATTGATCCAAAAGCATAGGCCGACTCAATGAGTACGCTGTAAGCCTTTTATGATACCAGCGGATCGGATGATCTATGGCCCTAAGGTCCACTATAGGTAATTGTGCTATGCCCCGCTTTAGTTAGATTTAGTTGGGTGAGCCCTGTAGCTTTTTGTATCCAGAGTCTGAGATTAAACCAATCAAGGCTCTCATCTTTCGTCAAATAGAGCCCCTACCTATTGGAGACACTGCGAAACTAGGGCTAAATAGAGTGGTGATGATGCTTCATGACAATAAGCGTGCAGCAATTTCAATTATTTCGGCCTAGGGCTTGCGGAAATCTCTCCCTGTTAGTACGCCGTAGTTGTCCTGTACGGCCTGCGCTAGCCTACATACCTAATAACCCTCCTACAGTACACCTTAGAGGCTGCTACTGGGATCCACCCACTATCTACATATTCCAGTCACCTAGCCAATCTTCAACATACTGCCTATCAATCGGAGAATGCTTGACACCCGACGTGCTAGTCGCCCGCTCCGTAGCGTACGCAAGATACTCTGGGGCCTTGGCCAAGTTCTCGAAGAAGTCGAGCAATGGCAATGCGGGCATGGCTTCAACATCCTCAGCGGTGGGGTTGTCAATTGACTTCAGTTTGTCGACCCAGTCTTGTAATGGTACCACGTCGACGCCACCCAGTCTTTCCTGTAGCGCATCTACCAGTAGCTCCCAGGGGGGAGGCTGCGGGTGGGCGATATGGTAGAATTGTGCTTCATCTTGGGTCAGCGAGCCAAGCAAATCATAGATCATTCTACCTGCGACATTCACGCGGAGGAAGTTGATCCTCGTTACGTTCTTCGGGATCGATTTTAGCGTTTTCGAGGTTTCGACGAGTGCAGAAATCCAAGATCGGTCGGAGCGAATAGCGCCGGCCTCCCGCCCCAGAAGTTGGCAAATGCGTACTACGCAAACGGGCACGCCCAATTTTTGGTTCGCGGATGTCAGAATACGCTCACCAGCTAGCTTAGACTGTGCATATCCCATGCCAGCGGCGGCCAGGGGGTCTTCAATAGGGGTTTCAGGGGCTGTCGTGACTGCGGCCATGGCCGTCACCGAAGACAGCGAGCTAACAAAAAGGATGCCTGTTCTACGTTCGCTTTCGTTGGCGAGCTTCACTACTTCGACTAGTGAATGGAGGAATGGTTGGAACGATCGAAGTGCAAGGGCAAAGTCAAGTTTCCAAGCGTTAAAGATTATGGTATCAACATTGGTTACGAGCTCATCATACTGGCCGTCCGTGAGAGCCAGGCGTGGCCTGCCCAACTCGATGTTAAAGTACTTGAGCTTCGGAAGTAATGGCTTCAGCTTTTCTTCGTCTAAGTTCATGAGAACCTCAGCCTGTTTTTCCGGGGCATTCTTCGACCGATTGAGGCAATAGACATGGGTAATTCCGGGGTCCAGCAGCAAGTTTGCAATGATATGAGAGCCAAGAAACCCCGTGGATCCTATCACGGCAACTGTAGATGGTTTCTGGTGCTCCTCCAATCGCTTACCTGACCTCACGATGTTTGGCAAAGAATCCACGTAGCTTGGCACGATGTCGTTCGTATCGTTTCCGTGATTGGGAACGATTCCTTCATTCAAAAAATCATGTAGCAACCTAGAAAGATCCCTAATTGTTGAATTCTGAAAAATAACCCGTGGAGAGATCCAAGCACAAGATGCTGGAGCTTTTGATTCAAGGTTGTGTTTCAGGCTTGAAACTATCATCATTGTCTGGACCGAGTCTAGACCAAGAGCATAAAAATCTTGGTCTTCCCCTATATTGGCAGCGGGAAGAAACGTCGCAGATAGTGTCCCGCGCAGGAATGTTGATATTGTAGCAATGTCATACTTAAGGGTCTGGGGGTTCGTCTCAAGGGGAACCTGGACACCCATTTCGCGGAAGTCAGCGTACAGCTTTTCGATCCGCGTCCGATATGCTTCTTCGGTTAGCCGGCGCACGATAGTCCCTTTCCCGGTTCGTGTGAAGGGGACATCAGGGGAGGCAGCAATGACCATGCCCCGGTGAATATGCCCTTGCCCCGGAACTAGTGTGTTGGACTTCTCAATCAAGGGCCATAGATTTTCAATGGAAGCTTCCGCGGGGTTTGTGAACTCTACGAGTAGTGCTGGGTGTGGGCGCCCTATACCGATTACCAAAACTCCCTTCAAGGAAGAATCGCCTTGGATGTTAAGCTCAAGAGGAATAGGATTGAACTTCTTCCCATTACTCAAAGTAATTATGTCGTCTTTACGCCCGTAATACTTAAAGAGCTGAGGCTTTTCTTCATGTCTGACGAAAAGATCTTTTGTCCGAAACTCGCCAGAGCTACCAGGAAGATTATGGTATACTGCCGCAGTATCCTTGGTACTTTCATCGGACATGACCACTAGCTCGTAGGTACCCTCATCCGGGTCAAAAAGCTGCATCTCATGCTTGAGGTGTGGGCTAAACTCATGCCAGGCCCAATCCTCAGAAGCGGTAGCCAATTCAGGCAGTGGATATGTCTCAGTTGAACCATACGGGGAGAAGACATTGATGAATTGCGACAGCTGATTTCCCACGGAAGAGCTCAAGGGCGCGCCACTGTAAGCCAGGAAATCCAAGCCCTTGATAAGTTCGACCCCATTTGGCTCGAGTATCAATTGCTCAAGGATGGAGGGCGGTAGAAGTAGTGCTCGTAGTTTTTGCTGCAGCATAATGTCTCTAACGAGAGTTCCGTCCGGAACTAAGAATGGGGGGCTATATACAATAGTTGTATTGCCAAGGATTGTGGCCACTTGAAGAGTTATTAGACTTTAGTGAACTACGCAGAGGCAGATATCATATATGGACATACCCGTAAACATTAGGAACCCGCCCAACTGCAGAATTGTCAGTATAATGGTCATAAACGAAGGTGGCTAAACTCGCGTGAAAGAAGGGAAAGACGGTATATAACCGGCCCTCTCCCTCAAAACTCCACATCGTCCAGTCTCTCCTTTTTCGCCCCTGTATCTCGGGGAGATTATGCTCATTATCAAGCACGGAGAATGACCCATGGGTCATGACAATAGGTTTTGGAAGCCCTGCTGATCGTCAGGTCGCCATTACAATCAGGCGAATCTACATGGTGACTCACGAGTAGAACCCGACGAATGCAGCACTGCTGTTGGCTCGTCTTTAGCTTCCGCGAAAATTTTCTTGAATGGATAATAAGTCGGGTCACTGGCGAGCATATCACTCAATGATGGAATTGGCTCAGAACGAAATTCAGGCTCTAGATCAACAATTGATTTGATCAGAGGAAAAATTTCTGAAGCATAGAGTATCTTCGTGCTCCCAGTCTCGCTCATTAGAGAGACATTAGTTGAGGGAGGGTTCCGGGGCGATAGTAGGAGGATCTCCAAAGTTTAGCACCTAGTTACTCAATTTGCGCTTGTCGGCTCACGTACCTTGAAACCGCACTTGATTAAGGCCAGAAAGACGATGGGCCCACGAAGGTCTGCAATACCAACATAAGCTACCGTCTCGAATTTCTCACCCTTACCAAATCTCTCTTCAACCCACCAGGCCATGAAGTTGACCATTCGGGAAACATCGCTGAAAGTGACGTCGCGAAACCCATCTTTAACAGAATTGGTTCTAGGAATGGCAGCGTAGACTTTATTGGGAACCTCAAGTGCAAGCTCGTCCAAAACAGAAGGCATAAGTCTTCGCCCGTAGGCTGGGCCATGATCTAACGCCATCGTGAGTTGCGTATCCCTTTGCGCTCAAGGAGGTAGATTGCCTGTTTTGAAACTGAGATGATGCAGGCTTTACGAACGATAGAGTGCCGGAGCAGTAGGCATGGCGAGCCCTACCTCATATGCTATCAGTGCTTTGTCACAGGTCATTTTTGTATCTATACCTAGGGATGTAGAATCGGGCGTGAGGATAGAATTTCCCATCCTAAAAAGGGTGTGGCTGTAATACCGGCGTCTAGACTCGGGTCCGAAAACTGGATGACTGCATGTGTGTAACATGCGGCTATAGTAAATATCTCGATTATGTGGTAGTAATTTTATTCACTACAGGGCGTTATGGTGTTACATTCCAGACCGTTTTGCCACGTCAGCTGTTTTCCTTGTCCCAGCAGTTTAGTAGACATCCCTGTCAATCAAAGCGACTTCTTTGGGTATGAAGCTGCGCACAACCAATCCCGTATTCTCTAAATAGCAACAGCGAGTAGGATGAGTGCATTTATTGATCCTACGCTATCAGCTACGATAAGGTTATTGCAACCCTCCCCTAAGCACTCGATGTAGAGATAGGCTCAAAGACAAGCTCCAGGTCGCCAGCCTTAGCTGTGAAGGAATCTTGAATTTTAGAAACAAATGTAGAGATATTGCCAGAGGGAGCGACCGTAAAGTTTGACAAGATCATACTAGCAACCGTGCGAACCTCCAATAGACCGAACTGCTTGCCTGGACAAGTATGACGACCTGTCCCATTGTTAGTAATAATAGACTTGCCTAGAGGGATATAAGACGGTTGCGAACCTGTACCGAATGCACTGAACGCTCTCGCGTCCTTCACCATTTCACGCCTAGTTGTCCATCTCTCTGGAACAAATTCGGTTGGCCTTTCAAAAGCGCTTTCCACTGTAGCTAGTTAGCATCTGAAATTTCCTCGATTGTCGCAAACCCGACGTACATCTTCCAATTGACCACCTTGGAGCAACAATGATAGTTTTTGGTGGAATCCATCGGCCGGCTATCATGACTCCCTGATCAAGTGTCTGTCGTATTCCACCAGTCGGTACTGCGGGATAGAGTCGCATGACTTCATTAATACAGCCGGTTAATAATGATAATTTGCTGATGTTTTCCATGCGGACATGCTCTATCAAACCACTGTCTCCCTTTTCATGCACCATCACTTCTTTGAGGGCGACTTCGCTGCGTAGCTGGTCCTGCAAATCTGGCCTCTGAGCTAGCTCATAGAATAACATGGTGAGTACGAAAGCAGACGTATGGCTACCAGCAATGGTTAGCGCAAATGTATCACCATAAAGCTTGAGATGATGAAGTGAGTCGCTATCCCCATCTTGTCTGGTCATCTTGATGAAACTTTCGAGTACACTATCTGACTGAGCTCCAGGGGCGTGTTCCGCTTTGGAAGAAAGCCGCTCTCGATCAAGACATTCATCGCATGTTTCAGCAGCCCATTTCAATAGGCGAGTCCAACTCTGTGTTACCATCGGAAAATACGGAGCGATGGCAACGACAACATGGCCTAACCACGGAATAGGTGTGAAAAAGCTCAGCATCTTTACGCCTTGGGATATGAGTTTCGGTGCGTAATGGTATCTGGCTATCGAACTGTCCTGAGACAGAAGCCCGAAAGGTTGGCCGAACGCTACGTCTCCCATGGTATCAAATGAAAAACGGTAAAACCATGTAGTGACATTAATTGGCCCCTTGTGGGAGAGGGCCTCGATTTTCCGCAGTAGAACGGTTGCATAGTGGTGGAGGCGCAGGATTTTGTGATCAGACTCTGATGTAGTATTGGTTGAGTACGCGTGCCATCAACAATGAAGAACTGACCTCACCTAATAACGGGATAGCGAGAGCAGCGTCCCACCTTTTACGGTGCGGTTTGTACTCATCTCTGGTCCTAATTGAATTGAGGGCTATGTACGGCCAGAGCAGGTCATACCATGGTGACTTGATACATGATGTACCCGACCGGCCGATAACGTCCAGGGCATCACAGTCGATGACAGTGAGTTCTTGGGGACCTAAAGTTTATCAGTTATGTTTATCCATGTCTAGTTAGCCAAATAGCAAGACACTAAATAAAAGATCTTATAAAACCCGACATCATGAACAGCAAGGTAATAAAATACGACACAGTACATAGTTAGGCATTTACCTGTTCTAAATATAGCTCCGTATTTTTTGTGAAGGTCGTCCAGCAATACGTAGTTCTGGGTGGTAAAAATATAGGCGAAATGCCAGAGCTTCGAGACAGCAGCTAGCCTCGGTCCATGAAACTTCCTCAGGGGGTGCTGTAGAGTTCTGTACACTATGATACTCCCAAACAAGGCAGTAAGAAAGGTAACGTAGAGAAGCAAAGGTAGATGAAGGAAAGGACTGTAGGCTTGGCCGTCATGGAGTACACGTGAGAAGAGAGCTGTAGAGGTTGAGAATAGCAGCATAAGCATTGATGCACCAAAGAGATGCGGTGAACTGAGATGGTGCTCGCCTCGAATAAAGTAAAGTCGATGAGATAAAACTCCCACTACTGCTGTAAATACGACGAGCCCATGAACGAAATCCATCATAGTCGTAGCTCATATAAGCGCCTCGGGTAAGTCGAAAAGAAATCAACTGTTCAAATCTCCAAAAGAGTGGCATTAGATGCACAGAATTGCCCCTTACCCTAACCAACCCTCAGACTTCTACGGGTAATTATATGGCATGATTTAATACGTACATGTGGGATACCCCACCTACACTCCAGGTCGAGCATCTCTACTGTAGGATGATAAAAGGAGTGAGATACAATCATTCTGAGGAATTTTGTCTGTCGGATCGAATCAGGTTCCGGTATTTGGACCAATGAGGAACATTGTCGCTCTTGCCGCCGGCATGATACTGTGTGCTGGAGGCCTAAGGGCAGAACCTTCGATTTGATCTTCCCCACGTCAATCACACTTGTTGCCTTCGGCCTCGAGTCCATACCACAGCCACATTGTCAACCAACGACCAGCCCATCCTCCTTCCTTTTACGTTTGCGGTCCGTTCCACGACCTTATCTAGTAGCTTACTGTATGCAAAACTTACGGGTTACAAGTCGTAAACGCAGGCGTGCATGTCTCCGCCTTTTCAGGGTCTTATGATATCCTGTTTCTAAATGGATTCGCAAGGGGCATAGACCGGAAAATAATATGACCAGTTACCTCAAGTATACTCTATAACGCGTGCTAATCTACCATAGGCTTACCGAAATAGACATTCATAATCTGAATATAAGAGTTATTATGTTATACAATCAAAAAGAATAACATATAAAACGTTCTCTGGAGGGCTTGCAGCTACTCCAGTTCTATTAAACATTAGTTTTTTAAAGCTGTCTAACTTAAACAATATGAACTTTCACCTATGTTTTTTTCTGTTCTAGTTGTTGAATTATGTGTTCGAGTCTTCATGGATATTAGCTCCTAGTTCAGGAAGTACCCACAAAGCCTAGAAGATGGCGTTCACCGAATACTCTAAAACCCTCACGAGAGTCGTGATAGGCAACTTGGTGCGGCTTCTTGGTACGATGGCTGAGCACCTATATTCAATTTGGCTCTTCAACTTCAGCGATTTGAAAACTATTGTATTTCCCGAGACTGCTTTCGGAATACTTACGGCACGTGCAATAAGATCAGAGGTATCAGGAGGCAAGCCCGGGCTTTTCTATCCAGCGATATTGTGTCGCGTACCGATTGTCGCATTCTGGGTGTGGAGTAACCTTCTTCCGTTTGCAATCAATAACCAACGGCGTCCTGAAGCTATAGCGGAAGATTTGATCAATAAGCCGTGGCGGACGATGCCTTCTAGAAGATGGTCCCAATCCCAGGCGAAATACGCGATGCTCGTCCTGTACCTTGCAGACGTTCTTATCAGCTGGAGGATTGGTGGTTTTAAGTCCACACTGGCTCTCATAGTATTCGGTTGGTATAGGTAGCAATAAACTTGAAGAGAAGTGAATGCTAAGCGATATATAATTACAGGGTATTGGTACAATGACCGTGGAGGATCTGATACAAATCCTATCGTTCGCAACTGTAAGTAAACCCCTCAACCTTATTCTATGAATCTTCATCCATGAAGATAACTAGTATACTTGCTTTCGAACTATGCTCAGAATAAGAAGACTGGACACTATCTCGCACACATACCCACACGCGAGAAATAGAACCAGTTACTAATTAGAACCTCTAAAGTCATCAATGCCTTGGGCTTTACCTCATTTGGGGTCGGCGCACTTGAACTTGCTTTGGACGAAAGCGTAGGCTCGGGGTTAATCTCTTTGAGAAGCCGGACGGTCTCGTGGATGCTATTGAAAGCCGCCATAGTGTTCACCACTGTCCAGCTACAGGATATGGCGGATCAAGAAGGCGACGCGAAAAGGAATCGCATGTCGTTACCCCGTCAGATTGGCGATGCGCCTACTAGATGGATCACCGCTCTATTCATGGTCATTTGGGGATCCGTTTGCCCATTATTTTGGCAGTGCCAGTGGCATGTCTATCTTCTTACCTCGACTTTAGCGTTGATAGTCTCTCTTCGGGGCCTTCTGTTTCGCAATGTTGAGAGCGATAAATTGACGTTTAGAGTCTGGAATATGTGGATGATCAGTATCTACTTCTTGCCCCTCTTCAGCCACACAAATGAAATCTAAAAACTACTATAGTTTCGTACTACATTATACTATAGGGTAGTTCTAGAATATATAATATTAAAATATGAAGCTCACAGTTGTTAACGAAAATGAAATAAGGCACAAATTCGATTTAGGGGCACTAATAGTGCCATTTCTTATTCTATATTAGCTAGTATAATACGGTCAGAGCATGAAAGCTAGTTACTCAAGACTGTAGGCGAGGCAGCTAGGCAAACGAGGGAATCGGTCAGGAAAAAACAGCATGTAATCTACAGACCGGCTGCTTAGTGCTCGGATTAGTAGGTGCCAGCTAATCTGGGGGGGGGGTGACAGCATATAATCGTTAATTCCTAACTAATTAGGGCTTGACGGCGTCATCCTTCCCGCCATAGAAGCATTCTCTAGTAAGGGGGGCGGACGACCAAGATGTAACCCACCTACATTTCTCATGTAGCGTTCACTTTTCAATGTTGTCCTAGTCTTCGGGTCTAATACTTACATGTACATGTAGGTTTCTAATGGCCTGAGGGGCAGGCCCTACTGTCTCCTATCAAGCCTCGAACACTTCGGCTTTGGGACTAGTATCAGATCCAGTACATCGGATACTAGAATTGAAGACAACCGAAGATGTCAGGCTAGAGTGATGCTGGGAATTGATAAGCGTATCGTTGTTTTATTCCCGGTTTGCCTTTCAACATTCAAGTATCCCGATACAGTAGACGATTGTTATGATCGGGATTATGCCGTGACTCGTGAAGGAATGTCATCCAGCCATGCAGTGTTTGATTCTCGTGTATGATATAGCTGTAGGAAGGATCCAAGATCGAACTCGGCAATTCTAATTCCGTACAAAGAGTGAGGTCATCACTTTTGGTGTTGCGCAAATACCGAGATTAGAACAACCCCTGGTGTGTATAGCACGGGATTTACTAATTGTCACCTATACAAGCCCCGCACGTCTGCGGCTGCCTCGGCTATAGGGGTAAGGCTGGCTGTTAGTCTACATGTAGGAGCCTACGATACAATGAAGTGTTTCTTAAAAAAAAAGAAACGTTAGCTTGACCGGTACTTGGTCTGTGTAGCTTGATTACAGGCGGGATTATAATAGGACTATGACTCTAGTGCTACCCTTTAATCACATCTTCGTCCGTTGGCCAATTATGCAGCCCTTACATTATTATATCGCACATTTTTTGCTGCATACTGATCCTATTGAAGTTATCCCCCACACCTGCTTGCCTGCCGGAGCCGACAACACCATGGATGCTGATAGGAACGCTGAGATTTAATAGGCTCAACCGATGCGGAGGGCTAAGACTAGCTACGCGAGGCAGCGGCACCATCAGAACACAGAGATAGTTAATTAAGGAAACTTTCTGCATTTCCTTCATCTGGGCCGAATATCTATGCATGCAATGGTCGTTTCAATTTGTTGTACCAGTGTAGTACATAGCACACTCTGCCCCTTGATTTGTTGAATACCAAGCTGTGAGGGCTGCGCCGCGGTCATCCTCCTCACCGGACTTCAACCTGCAATATTGATAGTACTTAGCTTCGTCACACAGCAAAAGGAGATCCGTTGAGAATGACATGCATAGTTCCTACGATTTCCGGAACTCGGGTCTCAACCGAGACAAGATAGCCCGGCTCCTTTTCCCCTAGCATCATACTCATCATCCGTATATCCGTCCCAAGATATACAAGCCAGAGGTGCCGCGAATTAAGGCTCACGCGGCACTAGTTGCGGACCCTAAGCACTACTACGCCTGTTGACAACGCCTTATTCACTTACTCAACCCTATCTGCAAATCATATTGCTCTGAGGCTATTGGCTTATCTTGTCATATTTGCTGGACAATGGACTTGAATCCCAATGACACTCCGGCCCTCGCGGTGCCTGATGGCGTAAACCCCATCTTCCATGATCATTATTCAGTCACTGGTTCACAGATCGCCTTAGTGACTGTCACTTTAGCGCTTTGCGTGTTTGGCGTTGCCGCAAGAACGTACACTCGCGCGCGAATTCTCAAGCAATTTGACTTGAGTGACTGTAGGTAGTTAATCCGTAAGACGAATATGAATCTAATAGATCTTCAACAGTAGCCTTAATCTTAGCACTGGGAAGTGTTTGAATTCCCATGCATGCAACTTCAATCTAACTTTTGACATAGGTATTCTTCGCGGCTTTTTCAGCCGTGAAGCTAGTGGCCAACACATATGGCCAGGGGCGGCATCAGTACGATATAAGCATTACCAACTTGAGCCACGTTCTCTTGGTGAGTCCCGTCCACTCGATATAACAAGTATCGGCTCCCAAGTATCCGAACTCGCTAATCTTGGGTTGCATGATAGATGGCCAACTTGCTCGAGATTCTCTACGGCCCAACCATGTTCTTCGCCAAGTACACCGTTCTCCGACAGATCGAAGATATTTTCTACAGGCATCGGCAGAATAAGTTCGCTTCACGGGCTATTGATGGGTTGATATGGGCGAATTGCGGCTTCTATTTAGCCATCTTTTTCGCTTTTATCTTCTCTTGTGTACCACGAAGCAAGATCTCCAATCCAACGCTCCCGGGGCGCTGCATCGATACAAATGCCAGCATTCTAGCTACGAGTGCTATCAATGTCGTGTCTGATATTACAATTTTCATTATTCCAACGATTGCAGTGTGGCAGCTGCAACTCCCAACCAAGAAGAAGCTAGGTGCCTCAGTGGTGTTCGCAGTTGGTATATTGTATAGATTACCCATCCTTACTAAGATCAACCGATACTAACAGGGCCCTATTAGTGCCTGTATTGCCTGTATAGTGCGACTCTATTATAGTGTTAAGCTGACACAGAGCGATGACGCGACATGGCATATTGAGCCAGTTGGATCCTGGGCGTAAGTATTATTGATACATTTCAGTTCTAAGCCTGCCCCCAATACTTTACTTACTTAAACCTTCAGACTTGCCGAGTTCACTACGGTGATTCTAGTTGCTTGCTTCCCCCTGTTTTCGCGCTTATTTAGTCGATTCCTGGCGCGTGATAAACCGTCTCATTATGAGTTGTCGGACAGCCAGGGTCAAGGCAAACGGGTATTCACACGTCGACCAAACTTTCATCCTAGTGAGCAAGACAGCGTAACAACTTTGAACCGGGAATAAAGTATATAGTCTGAGGACGGACAGATCATGTAAAGGTTAAGGAATGAAGTTAAAGGCATCGCTTTATAGAACCGCCGTGTCACCGCAGTGAGTCGGCGGTGCCCTCTGTACCAAACTCTAGGATGGCTATTGGCAACCAGAAATGGAAGGCCTAATAGTCGCAGATTGTACAACCTGTATTATATAGCCGTTGAATAAACAAGTCCGGTTGATCTTTACTGAGAGAAAGACTAGCACGGAGATTTCAATGGTAATCGAGAGTGCTGTCGCGATGTCGAATGATAGCGAGAAGTCTATTTGTGGCCGTTTCTCAACTACATGAAACAGCAAACCAGCACGCAATATAGGTCACTGGAAGCCGCAACAGAACAAACCGCAAAACCAATTGCAATAATCTCAACATAAACAGACGACGTAGCTCCCTGCTCTAGGCAACCCACGACCATATTCTCTGCAAGAAATTCCCCGGCTTCGCCTCCGGCCACGTGCCCTCAAGGGCATCGACCTCCGCCTTGCCACTCCACAAGTCCATATCCGCAAGGGGGACAAGCCTCGTCTTCTTCACGATCTTATACCCGAAGAACAGCGCCGCGAAGATCGGGATGTCGATATACGGCGGCACGAACGTCTTGGCACTGAACTTGCCGGGAAAGAAGGCGTCGAAGCCGTTGAAGAAGGCCACGACGACGCAGAAGCACAGCGCGAAGTATGCGAGGAACGGCTGAAGCGGCGACTTGTACGGCAGCGTGTCGCGCGAGATGCCGTGGTGGCGCAGCCCGTGGTAGAAGCGCAGGTACGTGACGCAGATGGACGACCAGATCATGAGCGTCGAGACGGCCCCGAGGCTCGAGAACCAGAAGAAGACGGCCTCGCCGCTGTTGCTGACGTTGAGG
>JAPESX010000293.1:0-15795 GCA_029590615.1 Nemania bipapillata | reverse complement strand
CACGCATACATACACAGAGACCAAGCCTACAGTACCTCATAACCGGAACCAAACCTACAAGGCTACATGCAGTCGGCCCATTCAGCCTATTGGCCGGGCACGCGTACATCGAAATCAATAGATTGAGCGGGTGCGCAGGGGAAAGTAAAAACCATGCAGGTGCAATCACTCACGAGCACTCTTGGGACATATTACATATTACTACCTACCTAGATCCAGTAAACGGCTGTACATGCAGGGAGGTAACACATAACCGTAATTACAATATATCCTCGGTGATATACCGAGCTGAACACAACAGACATGCTGAAGAAGAAATGGCAACGGCGCAACGGCGCGGTGCAATGTGAGCTGCCGTAAAGTAAAGTGCCTGTATTCCTGGTGAGTGGATTAATCTCCGGGGATGACTACAACGCGAGTGCTTGCCTATTTCATTTTTATGTCTTGAACAACATATAGGCATAGGAATAATGTCCGATCATTGATAACGTAAATGAGTAGCTTGATGATTTCTTACTCCCTTTATCCGACCTGATACCGGACAGGCTAAGACTCAAGATGAATGATTGGTCATAAATTTAGTCTTTTCTATGTACTATTGATGAGTCTGTGAAGGGATGAACTAATTAATTTAGCAGTCATTGAGATACTTATGTCATTGTATTCAAGGTTCGAAATTAGTATAGGGAATGAGGCTAGGAATGTGGAAACGGTTGAGGGTGGTCTATTGGCTATCGACTTACTATTCAACATGCGCCATTCACTCGTTTCGATGCAGTCACTAGAGGTTGACGGGACAAAGAGTATGTTGTTGGTATAGCATCAACTGATGCAAAATGGATACCTCGCAAGTTTAGGTATATCAACTCTATCAACAGGGGAATCATCTATGCATCAAAGTCAAATTTACCCACCTCACAGCCCGACCGCTCGTTCAGTCATATAGTTCATGCGCTCATTGCTTTTCCAGATCCGAACCAATGCCTCCAATACCCAGTACCCCCCAATCCGCATGAGAAAGGCAGCCATCGACAGCCTCTTATGTATCACTTATAACCCCTTACTTCTGGAGTATGCTCACCAATTCTAGCACTAACTGCCTGGTTTCGTCCTCGAGCTGGTCCTCAGGGGGGCTAAGGACCTGTTGGAAGACAGGTAGCAAACGAGGTGTCAACTCTTGCACGGTAGGATTTCCCGCAGCATCTAGAACTCATCTGTTAGCATCACAACGACTCACATATGGACATAAACATTGACTTACAAAGTTTGTGTAGGCATTGATAGACCGGCTTGTTTTCCTCGTAGTCCTCCTTGAGAGGGAGCAAGTCAACAAGCGCTGGCAGCACGTCTGGGATGGTGATTTGGTTCGGGTTGGATAGAATCATGCGGCACAAACAGCCTGCCGCATTGTCTTGGAGACGCTGGGCCTGGATCTGTAGCAACGGCTCAAGATTGCGTAGGATCTGAGGGAAGCTGGGCAAGTAAGTCGCTTCGTCTTCAGAGTGATACACAAGCTGCCCTATGGCATATGCTGTGTTTGACTTAGTCTCTTGGTCCTCATCTGACAAACGGTGCAACAGCGGAGGCAAGAGAGTTGCTGTGTAAGGAGTTACAGCGGAACCCATGTAGGCGACACACTCAGCCACGACGCCAACTGCTGTCGATCGCTCAATATGTTCATTCGAGCTGATAAACTTGAGAACGGGCTTCTGGAAGACCTTCCAGATTTCGGCAAACTGTGGTCCCAAAGCCGCTGCAAGTCCGATCAAAACATCTAGAGCAGTATCAATGATAAGCCAGTCCCATTCAGAGCTGCCTTGAACATTGTCTTGGTTTTCATCCTCATCACCAAGATCCTGCTGGCAAGGATGACACCTGGTGGTGATCGTGCCAAGCACAGTGATGATTTGCTCCATCATAGTCTTCTGACCTAGGATAGACGGCCCAGTAGTTTTGAGAGCTGAGGCCACGCTTCGGTTGATTTCCGTAACGACATCCCTAACCTATGTTAGCGCCAAAGATTGTGCAAGAGGTGGACTGGATATGAAACGCGGTAGGGGAGAGCGAGATCAGATTTTGTTTATGTACGTGTTCTCAGCAACCGCAAGTAGCGTCTGAGTGAGCTGGGTATAACGTAAAGTGATCATCATTATAGCTCGAGGGACTGTTTGTTTCAAACAAAAAGAAAAAGTTAGGGAGACACTTACCGATCAGCTTCGTCTTGCCAAATGTGCATCGTGGCTGTCGTCACAATTTCACCGAGTTTGGCAATGTTGGCAACTGGTTCGAAGTTCAAGGGCAGGCCAGGCGCCCATTTCTGACCCGTCTGCTTCTCCATGACCTCCCAGACGCAGGCATATGTCCGCCATAGCGTTCCAATAGACGTCTTACGGCAACCTTCGTATGAGTGTTCTGCGAAGGGGGCTACCAGTTCAACAGCCTTTTCGATGTAAGGAGCGCTCTTTTCCTTGGAAGCATAGATGACATCACCTAGCACTTCCAGAGCAATCTCCTTCTCCAATGCCTGTGCTGAGACACCGACAAGATCATCCCAGTCATCATCGTCATCATCCTCGTCCATATCTTCTTCGTCATCGTCCAGATCGCCCGCGCCCTTAACCTTGTCCTTTTTATCAGCAACTAGGCCCTGCTCCTCTTCTGACAAATCAAAGTCGACTTCTTCTTCTTCGAGCTCAAGACTCTCAAAGAGACCATTGAAAATGCCTGCCAAAGAGTCGCCAAGATCGCCTTCGTAAACAGTGGCAAGTTGACTCCACAGAATAAAAGTAGTCTCGCGAAGACGAGCGTTGCCAAGATGTAGCGCCTTTTCGCTGGCCACCAAGAGAGGCATGACATACGGATGGAACTCCTGGGCGCCGACACCGACGGCAATACGCCCCATGGCATCGCACACAGCACTTCGCAACGCCAGTTCCTCCTCGCCGCTCTCGACCATAATATAAGTGGACATGGCTTCCATTGTCTCCTTCAAGAATGGATTGAAGGAGCTCTTGACGGCTGAGGCAATTGCGCCCAAAGCACCGGCCGCCGATGCCTTGACAGTGAAGTCAGGATGGGACAAGAATGATCCAACGCGATGGATCATGGTCTCGCCATATTTGGCCATAACCTCAGATCCAAGTCCTTCGGCAAGTGAATCGATAACACCGCACACCGATCGGATGATCTCCACATTTTGCTTGGCACTCTGGTCATTACTAGCGGCATCCAAGTTGAGAAGAAGGGCTGTGATAATAGCATCGTGGTGGGCGGCCATGCTATCAGCGAGGTCTTCGCCAATGCGAATGAGACCCACGAGGGCAGAGTACCGGACAGCTCTCTCTCGGTCCTGTAGTAGTTGAAGAACGGCTGGCATTAACGCACCAATCTGGGTCGAAACAAACTCGGGCGCGCCTTCAGCGCAGGTGCCGAGCGCCAAAATGCAGGCTCTGCGAGGACCAGTGTTCTCAGAAGAGGCGTATTTGGGGAAATCATCCAGTAGGGGAACGATGACCTGGCGAGGAGGTAGGTCGCTTGCAAGCTGGTCAATTAGGGCTAAGGCCGCTCTTGCAGGTGTTGTATCGTCTTCCTCGTCGTCGTCCTCCATCTCCGAGAGGATCATCAGACTCTTTCTCATAAGCTGGGCAGCCATGTCTGGAACGCCCTGTATCTTCATACGGCGGTATCTTACACACTGAGCAAGGAAGGCCAAGGCTTGGCAGCGTACATCAGCGTCAATAACAGAATTCGAAGCTAGCTCGAGCATGAATTGGACAAGATCCTTGAAGTAGCGAGAAATTAGGGCAGACTCATAAGCAAGGAACGACTGGAAGACCTCGAAAGCCTGTTGAATGCGTTCGTCGTCTTCGTTCTGAACGGCGTCCTTGAGCACGTCAACCATAGCGGGAATAAATTCCTGCACGGCGTTCAATGCCTGTTCATCCTCATCGACATCGATCAACATGAGGGCAGCGCTGATGGACAGCATGGTATTTACACGAACATCGCGGCTCTGGGGGTCTCGGATGGTCTTGGTGAACAACTCGAAGAGGGTTGCTAGGTGGCTCTCAAAATAGGTGGGGTTGGCCTCCAGCAGACTGAAGATGATGTAGGAGCCGACCTCACGGTGGACAACGCTGTCCGAAGTAGCCAACTGAGTAACGTTGGGGATCAAGTCAGCCCACTCATTGTTGTCGAAGTCGAGGGTGGCGATGGCAGCGATCACACGCGACTGGCCGTGTCGGCACTTGCCATCTTGCTCGTTGACGATGGTCTGAAGCAGCTGGCTGCGGACCTCGGGCTTCTGTGCGGCATTGATATTCTTCCAATGCTTGGGGACTAGTCGCAGGGCCTGGACAGCGGCCAGCATGCGGACTGTCGCCTCAGGGTGAGAGACGATGACATGGAGCAGGCCCAGTAGCGAGTCCGGGTGGGGATAGAAGTTTTTGCGCAGCTCGGCCGTGGCAGCCTTGACCTTCTGGGTATCAGCTATGGAAAAAAAAGGAACAAGGGTCAGCTAGGGCAACGGATAGGGTGATGGCAATACTGATAGCAGGCCAAAGTAATCGTGGCAAAGTGAGCACGACAGGCAAAGTTAGAGACGAGGGCACTCACGGATCTGGCATGCCTGGAGCAGGGCAACGAGCTTTTGTTGATCCATGATGGACGATCTGGGCAGGCAGGGTTGGCAGGGTCCCCTAGAGTGAGACACGAGAGCGCGCCTGGGCTGGATATTGAAAAGACAGACACAGAGGCGGCACACGCTGGGGTGAGATCGCTGGGGAGAAAGAAGAGAAAGGAAAAGGAAAAAGAAATCAACGGATCAGAAATAGTCGGCCGCCCAAGCGAGTATGCACGGGTCACGCACGACCAGGGGAAGAGGAGAAGAGAGCTAAGAAGGNAAAAAAAAATATTTATTAGTTCCATGGTGGGGTTACTCTCCCTCGAGCTCTCTCGGTTTTAGCTGTTCTGGGAGAGATTAAATTTCACGATAAGATAAGCCCCTCTTAGCCTAGTCTATAGTTTTTCTAAGTTTTGATTGGCGCGGGTTTTCGGGAGACACCGCTGTGACATATCTAGATAACATTGAGGATACAGACTCTAGTAATAAGATCCTGCAAGTTCAAGAAACTGAGTACATACTAGAATAAATCTTTGTTTAAAACATAGAACATGGACATTTATTTTGGTAATTTTGTCTACTATGAGGTTTAGGAAAGCGGGCGATCGTTTGGAAAGACAACCAGTGAATATTTAGGTTACTTTCCAACCAGACCCCCAATTCGGAACCCTCTAGTCAAAAAACAAAAATTTGCCCACGTCATCTGGCGACAGGCAGTGATTAGTACCTTTTGCTTCCTACTGCATCCCCTCAAATTCCCCTGGGACCTTTGCTACGTGAGGTATCCCCTATCTCTATGTTCCAGCATGTCGACCGCGTTAATCTTTTCAAGATTGAATTTATCACGCGATTGCCTATGCAAGAATGAACTGAATCTCCTTAACCCATAAATGATTAGCGTGTCGTCTAACTCATACTCTGACATGTATCAGACACGACTTCATCAGAAGCTACCTACCAGGAGTATCTAGTTTTAACATATGCACAAAACGAGACTGAGAAGAGCGCATGCATGGTAGCAGTAAATGTGTATTTGAGGGTAGAAAGGAGTAAGGCGATTGCGATGATAAGCAGCAGTGGTCTGTTTAATAAAAGTCATGAGATGTGCTCACCCCCCTTCATNCCTCTTCCTCCACCTCTCACCTACCTCATGGCTGCTAGGCCCTGTTAGATAAAGGAATGAGGAATTCATGTCTCTGAGTTCATTACATGCAGGTTTGGCGTCATTACGAGATTTTCTGTTAATATTGTGGCGGAGTACCGTTGATTCTGCTGTACTTAGGTCGGATTAATGTCGTTATTTTTCCGACACATTATGCATTGATACCTTGGTTTAATCTCTACCCTAATTACCTCCTTCATCAATATTCAGGGCTTGAGCGGCTGAAGGAGCTAGAGTGTAACCTACTACTCTTTAGAGCCGAGGGTATATTTCGTCTGGTGTGAAGTAAATACTCAGTCGACCAGAACCTTGATTAAAATCATGATTAGAGTACACGACTATCATAATCCGGATAATGCATTGTTTCATGTCAATATAAACCTAGTTCGGCCGTATAAATCCCTCCATCTCACAAGCTATCAACTCACCATTTAAAAAAGGACCTAGTAAGCATGCTTACAGTTCCTTGAAACACTCATCGATCTCCTTCCCGATCCACGTAGACTTGTCTTGAATCAGCGCTGCACCCCAAATGCCTTCCTCGGTAGCATATACATCAATAAGGCTAGCAGGAACCCATTCAAAGTAAGCATTCTTGACAGAAACATTTGGGTCAGCGCGGGACAATGCATCCTCAACAATCTCAGCGCCTTTGACGACCCCTTTCCAGGCACGACTTAGTTCTGAAGGCGAGTTCTCCTCGGAACTATGCTCCTCCGTGGAGGCAGGACCTGCGATCTTTTCCGTGTCGCTTAAGACAACAACCTTTGTGCTTGGTGTGACATACTTGGCGGTTAGCACCATAGGGAGTGATCCGATTTTCTGTAAGGTCAGCTAATTCACTAGATAAGTAGAGAAAAATCGGGATGATATCAAGGATGGAGGAACATAGGGACACAGCGAGTATACTATGAATGGAGATCGGGGCACACTCACGTTGCNTCACATCACCATTCGAGCTAATGCGATCGGCCCCAAGAAGTACGAGATCAGTATCACGAGCAGCGAGGGCGATGGAGGCATCCGAATAAAGCGTGACTTTTGACCCTGACCCCTCTGGAGAGTTCTTCAGAATCCTGGAGGCAAGAGTTACCCCTTCGCAAAGAGGACGCGATTCTAGGACCCGTAAATCGAGCGCGACGCCCAGGTTCGATGCGGCCTGCAAGAGACAACGGGATATCGTGGAGCTTAAAGATATAGTGATAATAGAGACAGTTCTCTTGGGTTCTTCGTCACGCAGTATATTCTGGCGTACGTAGTCAGTGAAAGATTGGCAAATTCGGTCTGTCACGGAATTTCTCTCAGACAGTTGTTGGTCTAGTGCCTGGGTCATCTGTCGGAGTTTATCCGCCGTATCAATGTTGGTTAGGTAGGAAGCTTTTATAGCGTCAAGGGCTTTCACCATAGCGCTAGTAATAGCAGCAGCCATACTCGGACGTGACTGGCAAATATGCCATGCAGCCATGCGAACTTTTGACCACCAACTCTCATCTATGGTGTCGGAATGTGCCATCTTACGGATCACGTCTCGGAGGGCCGAAACGGCCATCGCTGCAAG
Organism: Nemania bipapillata; assembly: GCA_029590615.1. NCBI lineage: Eukaryota > Fungi > Ascomycota > Sordariomycetes > Xylariales > Xylariaceae > Nemania > Nemania bipapillata. The sequence goes on along the minus strand of JAPESX010000293.1, from coordinate 8,454 downwards.
TTCGCTAGCACCATGCTCACTATATAATTGGGGGTTAGTTGCTATTGCAAAGCATAGAAGTGAAAATTTCCAGGTATCATACTGGTCATCGCGCAGCCTCTGCAGACCCTCGGTCAAAATTCTGCCTGCCTCTAGGCCTAGGTCGTATTCTGGCCATACTCGCCGTAGGCTATCGACTAGCCTTGGTACACCTCCGAACTCATCGGATGGGCTGACTTCCAATGGATCAAACCACTCGATGCCATCATGCTCCCAATCAAGCTTAATGCCCTCCTCTCCTTTCCCGCCCTCAGATACATCCTTCAGGCGAAAACCGAACGGGTTGATATTCCATTGCCGACCGATGGACTCGTCGGTGAAGGCGTAAGGTTTGCCCACGCGCAGTAAGTCTAGCGACGAGGCTGGGAGTGTGGTCTCTTCTAGGATCTCACGCAAGGCCGCGGCAAACGGACTAGCATCAGACGATTCCACACTGCCAGAGCATGGGGCTAGTTTATGTCTATCATGTATACATCAGCCCTAGGCACAGAAGATGGAAGTGTGTCAGACCTGGCTCTGCTTACTGGTAGGTGCTGACTTTGCTGCTTCGTCTGAATAGGGCTACTCTAGCTTGCTTGTCATCTCCATTTGGGATTTTGAAGAGAAAAGATCCAGCCACTACTCGCTTTTTAATAGGCGCAGTTTCCCTAGAGGTGGCCATTGCTCGTGCTCTGATTTGACGACCAGCATTGCTGGGCTGTGTTAAATATTGTGGACAAAGGCGATACGGAAGTTGGTGACTCTGTCTCAGCCGCGATAGCGGGAGAGTCCTGCCATAGCACATCACAGGATAATAGTACAATACGCAATGCAGAAATGGTAAAATAATTTATTAGGCAGTAAGTGTGTCATTGGTCATAGGTACCTACCTGCCTGTCACGACTTATTGTTAGAGACAAGATGATCTCATTGGCACTATGAGAGATGCGGGTGATTCTATACACAGTGTATATACAGTGCATATAACACATGCTATACTAACCCAAGATAGTACAATAAGGCACTGTCTTCAACCGAGGCTAGTCCTCCTTTCGATTAGTGTGATAAGATAACTTGCCTAATCCAGCTAGACTACGACATGGGTACACATGTAGGCGAGTTCAAATAGCAGGTATGAGTAATGCGACCAAGACGTCCTACTGCAACAGCGCGTCACACGAAATTGGAGACCTAAAATCACTTTTTGACTTGTTCGGTTTCATTCATGTGAAGATTATGTGATAGTAAACACATTATATCATGGATTAGGTACCAGCAAGATCCTCTTCCCGGTATGCACCATATACATCCATTTAGCAGACGCCAGTAGGGATGACGTTGCTACCCTTGCGGTTGCTCGAGGCACCGTAGACAGCGCCCGAACCGAGACCGCGCTTGGCGAAGGCCGTCCAGATCTCGCACTGGTTATCACCGCCAGTGAGGGCCTTGTCGGCGTCTAGGATGGCGTCACGGGCCTGGATGAAGTTGGGGTTGCAGGGTTGGCTGTTTACCAGTCAGCATCACTTGCTGTGAAAATGGGGCTTGCCTTTTAATGCATATTGGGAAGGATGGGGGGTGAGCGAGGAATGCTTACAGAGCCATGCCGTCGACGACGAGCTTCATGGTGAGGAACTTTCCGTCGGTGGGGACACCGTTGGAGAAGGTGGGCTTCTGGGCGGTGCTGAGGCCGTGCTTGTCGATGAGGTTCCACATGACCTCGTAGAGCATGGTAGCCCAGATCTCACCGATGTCGTGGACCTCGTTGTAGGTGTTGGCAGTCGTGTACATGTAAGGGTTGACGGTGAGTTTGGTCGAGTATAGGTAGTTGCGGATGCCGGCGGGGTTGTTGTAGACCCAGGCGCCTAGACTGTAATCCGTGTTGCGGGTGTCAGTGGACTTTAGGCGGATGGCCGTGGCCATGAAGTCACCCCAGCCCTCGCCCATGCCACCGGCCTCGGTTGTCTGGAGGCAGTTGACGTTGGCCGGTCCACCGGTCAGGCGGTTGGACACTATGCACACCGAATTAGACAATTGGATCTTGTCAGCACCTCAGTCGGTGTGCGGATTACTTACATCCGTGGGTGTATTCGTGGAGAATGACACCGGCCTCAAAGGCGCAATCCCTCTGAGGAGTTGAGTATGTCCATCGGTACATGCGCATACGACCAGATTGTCCATCCTATAAAAGCCCACGTGTTAGATATTGCTGGTCTTGTTCAAAGATTTAGCTCATTCGGGGGCCACTTACGGGTGGTGTCGCGAAGTTGGCGTTGTTGGTTCCCGAGCCATCTTGGGAGTTAAGAATGACGAAATCGTTGCCGACGCCACCCTTGCCGTTGTTGTTGGTCTCGAAGTTACCAGCAGCCTCTGTGAAACCAAGGTCGTAAAGGACATCGTGGTACACGTTGGCGGTGTAGAAGAGCTGCGTAACAGACGCGTTGGAGTATGATGAAGGGGGGGACCAGCTGGCGCTCCAGTCATACTGGAAATCGAGAGTGGTGCTGGATGGCCGGTAGTTGGATTGCCATGTCGAACCACCGCTGGGGTTGGTCTGGGCAACCGCGTTGTCTGGAGATACAGGTTAACCTCCATTCACATAGCCTTCTCGCCGCCGTTGAAAGGGACGACTGGGTTATAGTCATGCAGAAGCATGGGGGCCAGATACTTACTACCGCGGGTATCCGTGTATTTGGTGGATCCGTCACTGAACCAAGTGAAGGCAGAGTTTACGGAGTCCCATGGGTCCGTCAAGATGACACGAGAACCAACATCAGGATCGTTAACACCCCATGGACTGCGACGGTTAGATCTTCCGCATTCCATACAAATTGTCGTGGCAAAACTTACTAGACTCGCAGCGTAGCGTCCTGAACCCAGTCAACGACACCGTGAATCTCCTCGTTCGTGTTAGCGTCGACGTACGAGAGCAGCCAGTTGTCGAGCACGTCAGTCTCAACTCGCCAGGTCAGGGCCAGCTCCCCAGTTGGCTTGACAAGGTACATTAGGCGAGCCTCGGGATCCTTCTCAGCACCCGACGTTCCCTTGAGAGTATAGGTCTCAGTGCCCTCGGTTGCCTCAGCAGTCGCCGCGCCGGTGACTGGGAGGTCGAGCATGGTGGTGGCCTTCTCAAGAGCTTGGGTAGCATCGGAGAAATCCCGCTTACGCAGGGGGTTCTCTGCGGGAATCGCACCCTGGTAGAAGGAGTTTCCGTATGAGAAGATAGTTCCGTCAGGAGAAATCTGTATTCTATGTTAGCCCCATGCGACTCATGAGATAACCATTATGTGAGGGCGTGAAAGGCGTCTTACGTTGACATTGAAGTCAGCATTGTCAATGTCTAGCCCATGAACAGTCTGCTTGAAGTTGACGTGGGCGATTCCGTTGGTGCCAACATAGTGGTCTCCAACGAGCCGGAATTCGGCATCGGGCACTACGCTCTTCACGAGCTCAGTGGCGGTATCGACATAGGTGTCACGCTTGATGGCAAGTAGGTTTGCGTTTGAAACAACAGCCTCATTGTGGTACTCAGGGGACTGTGTAATCCTGAAAGCATTCAGGTCGACTGTCCGTCGGCGAACGCCTGGCTTAGCAGCCTTGGTGGGGTGGGCAGAAGCAGCCCCAAGAAGGCCGAGCAACACTATTGACCGCATATTGAAGGATAACAAGCAATTGACGTCCTGGATCTGGGGCGTACTGTCGTGGGAACAAGCAGGCTTGCCTGATATCTTGAGACTTGAATCGAAGCCATGATGACAGACGAATTGGCTTATATAGTCGTTCACTCAGATCCCAGGTTCGGTATACTTATTGAGATGAAGATCCAGCTTCCTTTTTCGAATAACTGTGCGATATTATCAATCGATCGTTATCTCGTGTGCTATTGGTCCCCCATCGAACGGTCCTGCATGGTGGAGAATACACACGAGAGCTCGTGGACACCTACTAGAGAAAATAGAGTATATTCTTGATGACAAGGTGAGCTGTTGGTCATGTTTGTCTCGCCCGATACGAGCTCCAAAAGGAAAGTGACTATGTCCGTGATAAGAATGTTGCGCTACGTGAGTCGAGACGAGTATTGTCTGCATAATAGTTGGTCAGCGGCTCCCAACACCATGACTAAAGACTCGGCAGGTACCCTGGATGTAGTTGAAGACATCGGACCAAGACACCTATCGTATCCAACCGTGGGCTCGACTCCGGTCCCACACCGGCCGGATCGGTATATACCGTGGACCTTAGCAACCCCCTATATAGAGCTACTCCGAGACGGTATACCAATTTCAAGCCCGGCAAGGCCAACTCCCTAGCCATCATTCACATGGCGATGTACTTTTCATGGCGAGCAGTTGCGGCGACAGCTCCTGGGCGTAGCCTGCAGCGTGCGAGAACATTCTTGGGACAGACTTGCATTGTGCACAATCTCCGTTTCCGTGGGTTTTTGGGAGAAGGTCTTGGCGAGTGGAGAGGGTCGTGATCATTGGCACATTCTACTCACGGCCTAGCTTTGCTCACTGCGCGGTGGATAAGGCGAGTCTTTCAGCCTTGGCAAAAGGGCGATCTCACCCTAACCGTCACCCTGGCGCAGGAGATGAGGAGATGGCGATGGCGATGGCAGGTAGAAAGGAGAGCACGAGAGCTGCCGGCTTGGCTAGGATAAGATAATAAGGCAGCATCGCAGGCTCACCCAGCCAACCCCAGACTGACATACATAGTATTGAGCCAGGCAATGACTACCGTAGGATCCGACCGCCAAGCACTCGGTGATTAAGCTTTCTCATCCGTCTAGTCAAGCGCAGCAACCTTGGATGTGACCCGACGCCGCTTTGGCGTATAATACAAGTAGCTATTGTCCTTTTCGTTTGCTATTTCTAGCACGGTTGTTTTGTTGGGCGCGAAATTCACAAGACCTTCCTAGAAGAGAAGGACGTCGCCTTTCCCTATCAACCCATGGTGTTTGTTTTTGTTCGTATTCCAGTAAAGGTAGGCATAGTAGGTATATCGCCGCCAACAGCGACCGATATTCTAACTCTTGGTGGTGTTGACGCGTGACCGTGATAGCTAGGTAATCCGACCTCTCTCGTATGTATGAGCTTGCCCGGCACCTAGGTAGATCCTTACTGCTCCGGCTACCGTCAGTCGGGCGCTGCGACAGGGATAGCAATGCCCTTCGGATGACGGAACACACTGCAGGCAATTCCCGTCGCAGCAATGTGGCTCTCGGCCGATCCTTGGATTGATACCTAAGCACGCGATATGTCATCAAATCATCTACGCTGCTTTGCCCTCCTATACAAGTATTTGCATCATGTTCGAAAAGGCAACTCAACAGTCTGGTCTTCATGAGCGGGCTGTCAGTAGTCATGAGGCCAAGGGCGTCTAGACAGAGCCAATAGAACCAGTTCGCGCATCTGCCCCTTGAGCTTATCAATGAATTTCAAAAGCACTGAGACCCTCTAGTTCGCTTGGCGAACTGGCATCTTCGCCAAGATGTCTACATACCTACCTACCTCAAGCAACAAGCTCACTCGCCAAGAGCAGAAATGCCATAAACAGGCGATGCTCCATGCAGATACATGGCGCTGCAAAGCTCCCCATCGACTGATATGTCATTTCCTATTCGTGCATTTTCGTCTTCCCAACTATAACTCCAATACCTACTAACTCCAGGTTGTACATGGAATTCCCCGCCCCCACCCTCGCAATATTGCATGATATAATCATAAAGTAGCAACCAGAAAATCGCGGAGACAATAGACTATTTCCGAATACATGCCCTATAGAACGATCGATCGTCTGATGGGCAATGGTGGTAAATACTACGAAAGCCATCAAGGGTAGTATAGTTTACGTCTAGGTCTAGGTCTAAGACCCCTCGCGCAAACACCATAAACCATGTCCATAGTTAACCGTTCAACGGGATCCGAATGGTAGGACCCAGCCTACTTCTTCCCGTATAAGATGCCAGATCGATATTGATACCTCCCTAGTCTTATGCATCCACATTATGGGGATCGTGTAGCGCCTCTATCTCGGCTAAGATAGCCGTGATCATGTCGCTCGCTTGCGTAGCGGATAAGACACTTGAAGGACCGAAAATACCAATGTCAATCACATCATCATGTAATGCTAGCTCAATATCTACCCCCTCCTGTGCATGGATTCTAGTGTTAGCTTGGATAGAGAAAAAAAGGGCCTTGTCACTAACCGGATATGAATTGGTAGCTGCTTTCTGAGAAACACTTTTGCTGTCTGGGGGAAGAAGGTACTTCGACATATCAGTACTCCCTATAAGGGACGAGCCATGATCCGGGATCTTTTCCAGCGTGACAGTATTCGGCTCGGCTAGCAGCGGGCTATTAGGGCGAGAGAGGATATTCACGAAAGTGTCGACGCATACACCGGTCCATCTTCGTATCTCCCACAAATTGGCCCCAGAGTTCTCAAACTTGCTGATCTCAGTTATGTCTTTTCGAATGTCTGATGCAATATTCGTGATATTCCGGCCTAAAGGATTTCTGACCCTTAACGGAAGGATGTTGAGTGTTGGACATGGCGCCTCCTCAATCCCGGGGTATCCAGAACGGTTCGCCAGGTAAATCGCGAAGATAAAATCATTGTTGCCAATTAGATGCCCCTCCCGGTGACACCATTTTGAAAAAGCCTTGGCATATGCTGCGTACAAAATTGCTTGGGTCGATATACCATGCAAGGAGCCTCTAAGCCTAAGTCCAGCGGCGTTACTGATAGTGGCGCTTCGGAATTCATTTACTCGTTGGCCGTGGGTACCTGTAAGAGGTTGGCGCATCTGGTCCAGCTGGATGGTCGTATTATCTTCAAGATACGATGTCCAAAATGCCTCTCTCTGAATCTGGATCTCTGCAGCGTGATGCTTCATGACAAATTGATACCAGGACCCTGTCGCGGTAGGGGAAGTAGCTAAGGATGTGGAACCGCAGCGTTTTGAAAAACGATCCAGGATTATAGGTAAGCTTATACCATCATATAACGCATGATGAATGAATAGATTGAGATGCGTTTCACCTGACTGATCCCCGAGAAACTGTACAACAGCAAATGGGGTAGCCGCGTAAATGAACTCCCATAGACCGCTGGACTGAGTAGTAATACTAGTAACATGATTTCTTGTGGACGTTGGCTTGATGATGACTTGAAGAAGCGGGTAGTTTGGTGAGCTAGTAGTGATTAGATTGGTCCTCAACATCGCGATCTCATCCACAAGGGCGGCCCAAGCCTTGGAAGCAGTCACGGGGTTCGTAGATCCCAGAATTTTGAACGAGAATTTAGGGAAGAATGTCGTACCACCTGTATTCCGCCATACGTTCAGCATATAGGCCTGCACTGGCAAAACTGGCAGCACTGTCTCAATTGAATTGGCATCCAACCCAGACTGTCGGATAACCGCATTTATATCCTCTCCATCGAAGGTAAAATTGAAAGCCGGCAAGCCCTCGACAGACTGTTTCGATCCTTCGTTAATCGCTCGGTCTACTTGCTCCAAAATTTCATGGATTGATGGTATAGTGACTAGGTCTCTAGCAGAAATTTCCAACCCCCGTTTTCGGAGCATTGAGCTTGCTTTGATTGCGCTAATTGAGTCAAGGCCAATATGGAAAATTGAAAGTCGGGTGTCAATTTCATGACGGTCGACTCCGGACAGGTCAGAAAAAACTTCGAGTAGTGTGTCATACCCCTGAGAGGAGGGAATCATTCGTTTCGATGTATGTTCGGTCGTCGATTGGTCGTGTTCTTTTCTCCGTAATTCAGACTCAAATGCGACTGGCTCAAGGCCGCAAACAGAGACCGTCTGAGAATCACGAGAGCTGAAACTGAGCAGTTCCTTGCTGGCATCTTGAGAGAAGTAGTCTAAAACTCTCTCTAGATCAAGGCCAAGACTTTCCACGTCTAGTGAATCCATGTAGTTGCTATCGCAAGCGATCCGCCAGGTGGCACTGTTCCCCTGGATTTCCATCTCGGCACACAAGGGGTAATCGATTGCGGATACGGAATATGTTGATTTCAAGAATCCATTACTGCTTGCGTCATCATCCGTAGAGTTTTGCAGAAGAAATATTGTATTGAAAAGCCCAATTCCATGACCTTGGGCGAGTTTTTGTATTTCTCGTAATGGAGTGTGTTGGAATTCGACAATACTGGACATAATATCTTGGGCATACTGAAGAAACTCGGTAACAGTTCCATGGAGTGCAAGCCTTATAGGTACTGTATTCATCGTAGGGAACATCAATCTTTGGGCTTCTTCAGTGTCCCTCCCCGATAAGACCACGCCAAACACAATATCCAAGGACTGGGTTAAGGAGGCGAGTACAGCAGCCCAGCATGCTTGGCCGAGGACCTGCGGTGTGACACGGAGATCCTTGCATAGTGTCCTAATATCCACAACACTTCTCTTTGATT